>JAAAKG020146230.1:0-10711 GCA_010014905.2 Druon quercuslanigerum
GGTGCATCCTGTCTCCATGGTGGGGCGCTCTGGCCAATCGCAGGCATCGTAGAGAGTATACATAAGAACAACATAACGTGATACCTCAGTTTCAGGTCAGCCCTGAAGAAGTGAACTGCAATGTTCACGAAACGTCGGCAAAATTCAAAGTTTTGTACACGATTGAAACCCGAAATATCTACTTTATCATATTTTGGCAATATCAGGAATTAGAGAGAATCTTACGAAATAAAATTTTACTTTAAAGGAGATCAGATACTTACGGATTTGTTATATTTGATCTTCAATTTATAGAACTAATTACTTTTACATTGTTTTAATCAAAATTAAATGTGTGCTTTAAATCTGTCGAATGTTAACTTAATGATGTATTTGTTTTTATTATTGTATTTTTCTACGATGTCCTATGCTCGAAGATTATTTTAGTTCTGTCTATAAAAATTATAGTTTACTGGCAAGTAAATAATTTTGTTTTAACTCTACCGGAAAAATTTATTTAAAAATTCCTAACGTTTCGAGAATCCACTATTCTCATCATGCGTATATTGTTACAATTAGATATCAATCAATATAAATAAAAAAATAGTTTCTGGTATGATAAAAATTATAAACAATTGTAGGAATTTTAACATCTGAATTTAAGAACACTGAATTTTTGCATTCAATGTTAAAAATTTATATCTTGTATACTAAGGAACGCATGTAAATTTTGAATAATGGTAAATTCTAAAGTGCCTACGTGGAGATTATAATTAATTTTTTTGTAAACATTGAGGGCAGAAATTCAATTAACTATATGTAAGCGTTTTAAGCGATATTATTAATTAATTATTGTAATATCAGTGATTTAAGGTTGACTTGTGTTTTTATTTTGTTCAAATAATTTATTGCCATGGCACTTAATTCCTGTTTTCAGTATATTTGAAGTTAAAAATTAAGGTAATTGCATTACTTAAATAAAATACAAACTCAAGTGGACCAGACAAATTTTTCCTTAAATATTTTGGAAACATTTCCAAATTTTAGCACAATATAAGAAGCGATTGTACGCCACAATTCTTTTTTTTATAATTAATTATGTAAGGATGAATGTAATATGATATTTTTAAATAGAGCATATCACTTTCTGATTGTTAAATTAATTGAATTTATTAATTTACATTCGTTCAATTTAAATTTATTTTATTTTATTGACCATACTCATGAATGATTCGAATGTTAAATAATTTTCGAAATAATATAGAAAATTTGTAACATTGAATTAAATCAACAAAAAAAAACGAATTTTATGTTGAAATTTTTACTGGGTTAAATTGTTGCTTCGCTAATATTGTATTTCCCATTTTTTCAAGTTCCTGTTTTTATTGCGGAATATTGTATTTTGAAACACAAAATGTTCATTTTTCAAAAAAAGGATGTAAGTAAATTGTGAAATTTTTAATTGTAATAAACTGGTTTTAAAATAAAAAGGTGATTTCTTTTTTTTTATTCCTGAAACTTGCAAGGTAGTATCTTAAAACTGTATAGGATTATTTAAATATAATTCTTTATAATAGAATCAAAATGTAAGGAAATAAGTTTTTTTTTTAATGATGAGAAAACTAAAAATATAGAAAAAGTATGAAAAAAATTACAAAAAAAAGAAAAATTTTAGAAGGCAGTTGAATTTTCAACTAAGAACTTTGTTTGTGATTAATTGTGATTAAGAAAATAAGTGTTATAAGTTCGTTTTTAAATTTGTATAAATATAATTTTTATAAGATTTTTGAGAAAATTAAAAAAAGATTTATGAATATTTCGGATACGTCAGAAAAGAATCTAGAAAATTAAAAAAATTTATTTTTATAGGATTTTACAAAAGATTAGGAATTGACAGAAGATTACGTCATAAATTCCTGAAAAAATTGTACTTCCAATTTTGAAAAATCATTCAAAATGTAAAAAATGGTCTTTGAATTTTTGAAATTTTTTCATGAATTTTAAGAACAATTTTTAATTATCTTACAGCTTTTCGATATTCTTTTAAAGCTCCTGAGGTTTATTTTTGAAATCTTTAAATACTTTTAAAATTCCTCGACTTAAATTTTTTGATTTAAAAAATTTGTTTAATTTTATCAAATTGAAAATTTTTAATTCAATAACTTTAACACACTTTTTCAAAATATTAGGGAATCGGTTGATAGTTTTAAAAACCATTTTTGCTTTCCTATTAAAGCTCATTTTTCAAAATAAAAAAAAACCATTAAAAATTTTCAAACGGATATTAACCCTGCGCGTGTACACTATATTTTGCAAAATATATTTTTAGACCTACTAAACGTTCTAATTTTTAAAATTATTTAAATGTTTCCTGGTCCTTTTTTAAATTCTAAAAGAGGCAAAAAAAATATCTTCAAAAATCTTCACACAGTCTTGTTTGATAATTTTCAAAATCTTTTGCAATGTTTTGAAATCTTTGGAAATCATCTCTTAAAATTAATTTTACAAAATAAGAAATTATTTTAATTTTTAACAAATTTAAAAAAAAATAATTTGAAATCTTTTCACAATTCCTTTAATTTTTCAGTATTTAACAAATTTTAGGTAAACACAATTTTGCAGGGTGTCAACAGAATGAAAAAAGTATTCTTAAGATTCATTGGAAATTATTAAATAATTTTTTGCTTGATGAATTATGACAGAAAATTAAAAAAGATTACAAAGCATTTAAAATTATTAGCTAAAATGTTGAAACAAGGCGTAAAAGATAATAAAGCAAAATTTGTCTATAATACATAATTTTAGAACAAATTTTATTAAGTTTAAGAGATATTTAAAAGTTTTTAAACTATTTAAAAATAATAAAAATTTGCAAGATATTTTGTAAATTCTTTAAGGTTTCAAGAAAATTTAAAAAAAATTCTGTTTCAAAACATTTCCAAGGATTTGTAAAGTTTTTAAAGAATAATCTGAAAGGATTTGAGACAACTTTTTTAATTTTGATGAATTAAAAAAAAATTTCGTGAAAAATTTAAAATAAATTTAAATTATTAGATGATTTAAAAATGCCGAAAGAATTAAAAACAGAATTTTCGTAAGATTTATGGGAATTTTTTAAATGACTTTTTGTTTTGAAAAATGGATTCCAGGAAAATATTTTAAAATATTTTTTAAATTTCAAAGTATTTCTAAAGTTGTTAAAGAAGAATCTGAAAGATTTTACGAATATTTTGAATAATTTTCAAATTTAAGTTTTCTTAAGAATTAAAAAAGAATTTTTGAAAGATTTGTGTGAAAATTGTTCACAGTTTTTTGTTTTGAAAAATAAACTTTATGGGAAAATTTAAAAAGATTTCAAAAGTTTTTAAAGAAGAATCGGAAAGATTTTAAGACAACATTTTTAATTTTCCAGCATTTAAAAAAATGTGATTACCCATTTAAATAATTTTCAAATTTAAGTTTCGTAAGAATCAAAAAAAAGTTTTCGCAAAATTTGTGGAAAATTGTTCATGATTTTTTGTTTTGAAAGATAAACTTTATGAGAAAATTTAAAAAGATTTTAAAAGATTTCAAAGAATTTGTAAAGTTGTTAAAGAAGAATCTAAAATGATTTGAGACAAGTTTTTTAATTTTGGTGAATTAAAAAAAAATTTCGTGAAAAATTTAAATAATTTTGAAATATTAGATGGTTTAAAAATTTCAAAAGAATTAAAAAAAGAAATTTCGTAAGATTTATGGGAATTTTTTTAATGACTTTTTGTTTTGAAAAATGGACTTCAAAATAACATTAAAAAAATATTACAAAAGCATTTAAAATTATTTCCTAAAATGTTAAAAAAAAGACGTTAAAGTAATTAAAGCAAAATTGGTCCATAATACATAATTTTAGAACAAATTTGAGTAAGTTTAAGAGATATTTGAAAGTTTTGAAACTATGTAAAAATAATAGAAACTTATAAGATATTTTTTAAATTCTGTAAAGTTTCAAGAAAATTAAAAACACTAATTTAAAAAAATTAATTTAGATGGTTTAAAAATTTCGAAAGAATTAAAAAAAGAATTTTCTTAAGATTTATGGGAATTTTTTAATGAGTTTTTGTTTTGAAAAATAGACTTTAAAATAATATTTAAAAAGATTTTTAAAAATCTCAAAGAATTTCTAAAGTTGTTAAAGAAGAATCTGAATGATTTTGTAAAAACTTTTTTAATTTTTCAGAATTTAAGAAAAATTTCATTTAACATTTGAATAATTTTCAAATATCAGATGGTTTAAAGTTTTCTTAAGAATTAAAAAAAAATTTTGAAAGATTTGTGGGAAGTTTTGAAAAATAAGCTTTATGAGAAAATTTAAAAAGATTTGAAAACATTTCTAACAATTTGCCTAAGTTTCGAAAAATAGTAGAAGATGTTCTAAATGGGTAAGTTAAGAAAAAAAAAACCCGAGTTAATTTAATAAATATTTTAAAGATTTGAAGAGATTGAAAAGGAATTTTAAACTATAAAATCTTTTTAAAAAATTAAAACAAAACTTTAGGAGCTTTTAAAGAAGTTAAAAAGGTTTTAAAGTAAATGTAAGATTTTAAGGCAGTTGTTTTGACATTTTGAATGATTTTTCAAAATTTTCATAAAAATTCGAGCCAGCTAAAAATATTTTTTTTTCAAGGAAAAAATTTTTAAATTCTGAATTAAAAAAAGTTTTTTTTATGAAAAATTTGAATAGTTTTTAATTATTAGATGTTTTAAAAATTTCGAAAGAATTATAAACAGAATTTTTGTAATATTTATGGAAATTTTTTTAATGACTTTTTGTTTTCAAAAATGGACTTTAAAATAATATTTAAAAAGATTTTAAAACATCACAAAGGATTTCTATAGTTGTTAAAGAAGAATCTAAAAGATTTTGAGACAACTTTTTTAATTTTGCAGAATTTTAAAAAAATTTGAATTTTTGCAAGATTTGTAGGAAAATTGTTCACGATATTTTATTTTGAAAAATAAACTTTATGAGAAAATTTAAAAAGATTTGAACAAATTTCTAACAATTTGCCTAAATTTCGAAAAATAGTAGAAGATTTTAGAGCCAAATTTTCGAATTGGGTAAGTTGAAGAAATGAAAAAAAACCGAGTTAATTCCAGAAATATTTAAAAGATTTGAAGAGATTGAAAAGGAATTTTAAACTGTAAAATCCTTAAAAAAAGGGATATTTAAAAAAAATTAAACCATAATTTAGGAGCTTTTAAAGAATTTTAAAAAGTTTTTAAGTGAATTTAAGATTTTAAGGCAGTTGTTTTGACATTTTGAATGATTTTTCAAAATTTTCCTAAAAATTCGAGCCAGCTAAAAATATATTTTTTTTCAAGGAAAAAATTTTTAAATTCTGAATTAAAAAAAGTTTTTTTTATGAAAAATTTGAATAGTTTTTAATTATTAGATGTTTTAAAAATTTCGAAAGAATTATAAACAGAATTTTTGTAATATTTATGGAAATTTTTTTAATGACTTTTTGTTTTCAAAAATGGACTTTAAAATAATATTTAAAAAGATTTTAAAACATCACAAAGGATTTCTATAGTTGTTAAAGAAGAATCTAAAAGATTTTGAGACAACTTTTTTAATTTTGCAGAATTTTAAAAAAATTTGAATTTTTGCAAGATTTGTAGGAAAATTGTTCACGATATTTTATTTTGAAAAATAAACTTTATGAGAAAATTTAAAAAGATTTGAACAAATTTCTAACAATTTGCCTAAATTTCGAAAAATAGTAGAAGATTTTAGAGCCAAATTTTCGAATTGGGTAAGTTGAAGAAATGAAAAAAAACCGAGTTAATTCCAGAAATATTTAAAAGATTTGAAGAGATTGAAAAGGAATTTTAAACTGTAAAATCCTTAAAAAAAGGGATATTTAAAAAAAATTAAACCATAATTTAGGAGCTTTTAAAGAATTTTAAAAAGTTTTTAAGTGAATTTAAGATTTTAAGGCAGTTGTTTTGACATTTTGAATGATTTTTCAAAATTTTCATAAAAATTCGGGGCAGCTAAAAACATTTTTTTCAAGGTAAGATGTTTTGGATGGATTTAACATATTTTAAAATTTTGAAGGATTTTCGAAAATTTATCAAATATTTTCTATTTCTTCCAAACTCCTAGAAACCCTAAATGTCTTAAAAAGCTGGAATTTTTCCTAACATCTTGTAAAATCCTGTAAAATGAAACAATTTTTTTAAATCTTCTAGATTATTTTTCAACGAATTTGAAATACTTAAAAATATTTTATGATTTTCTCAAAAATCTTATTAAATTAATATTTTTATAATTTTAAAAACAAACTGATAATAATTTCAATATTCGCGTGACTAAAACGAAAGTATTTAAAAAAAATTTATTGTTACATTAAATTTTTAAAAATTTATTTCTAAACAAAACTGTTTCCTTTAATTTTTCAGAATTTAACAAATTTAGGTGAACTCAATTTTTCAGGGTGTCAACAGAATGAAAAAGTATTTTTAAGATACATGGGACATTTTTTTAATAATTTATTCCTAATGAATTATGACAGAAAATTGAAAAAGATTAGAAAGCATTTAAAATTATTTCATAAAATGTTCAAAAAAGGCGTAAAACATATTAAAGCAAAATTTGTCTATAATACATAATTTTAGAACAAATTTTAGTAAATTTAAGAGATATTTAAAAGCTTTGAAACTATTAAAAAATAATAGAAACTTATAAGATATTTTTTAAATTCTGTAAAGTTTCAAGAAAATTAAAAAAAAACTTTGCAGGTGTCTAGCAAAAATTAAAATAATTTTTTATTTTGAAAAATTAATGTAAAGAGAATATTTAAAAATATTTTAAAACATTTCAAAACATTTCAAAGGATTTCTAAAGTTTTTAAAGAGAATCTGAAAGGTTTTGAGAAAACTTTTTCAATTTTGAAGAACTAAAAAAAAAGGAAAATTTGAATAATTTTCAATTATTAGGTGGTTTAAAAATTTCGAAAGAATTAAAAAAAGAATTTTCGTAAGATTTATGGGAATTTTTTCAATGACTTTTTGTTTTTAAAAATGGATCTCAAGAGAATATTTAAAAAGATTTAAAAACATTTCAAAGGATTTCTAAAGTTGTTAAAGAAGAATCTGAAAGATTTTGAGGCAATGTTTTTAATTTTGCAGAATTTAAACAAAAATGTCATTCAACATTTAAATAATTTTCAAATATCAGATGGTTTAAAGTTTTCGAAAGAATTAGATAAGAATTTTTGTAAGATTTGTGGGAAAATTGTAAACGATTTTTTGTTTTGAAAAATAAACTTTATGAGAAAATTAAAAAATATTTGAACAGATTTCTAACAATTTTCCTAAATTTCGAAAAATAGTAGAAGATTTTAACGCCAATTGTTCTAATTGGGCAAGTTGAAGAAATGAAAAAAAAACGACTTAATTCAAGAAATATTTACAAGATTTAAAGTGATTGAAAAGGATTTTTAAACTTTAAAATCTTTAAAAAAAATGTAAACAAAACTTTAGGAGCTTTTAAAGAACTTTAAAAGGTTTTTAAGTGAATGTAAGATTTTAGGGCAGTTGTTTTTCAAAATTTTTATAAAAATTAGAGATTGAAAATATTTTAAAACTTGGAAGCAAAATGTTGAAAAAAGGTGTAAAAGATATTAAAGCAAAATTTGTCTATAATACATAATTTTAGAACAAATTTTAGTAAGTTTAAGAGATATTTAAAAGTTTTGAAACTATTTAAAAATAATAAAAATTTATAAGATATTTTTTAAATTCTTTAAGGTTTCAAGAAAATTAAAAAAAACTTAGTAGGTGTCTAGGAAAAATTAAAATGATTTTTTATTTTGAAAAAATAATTTAAAGAGAATATTTAAAAAGATTTCAAAACATTTCAAAGGAGTTTTAAAGTTTTTAAAAAAGATTTTTTCAAATTTTTATGACAAATTTGAATAATTTTCAATTATTAGATGGTTTAAAAATTTCGAAAGAATTAAAAACAGAATTTTCGTCAGATTTATGGGAATTTTTTAAATGACTTTTTGTTTTGAAAAAATGGATTCTAATAAAATATTTAAAAAGGTTTTAAAAAATTTCCAAGGATTTCTAAAGTCGTTAAAAAAGAATCTGAAAGATTTTGAGGCAACTTTTTTAACTTTGCAGAATTTAAAAAAATGTGAATAAACATTTGAATAATTTTGAAATTTAAGAAAATTTAAAAAGACTTGAACAAATTTCTAACAATTTGCCTAAATTTTGAAAAATAGTTGAAGATTTTAAAGCCAAATGTTCTAATTGGTTAAGTTGAAGAAATAAAAAAAACCGAGTTAATTCCAGAAATATTTAAAAGATTTGAAGAGACTGAAAAGGAATTTTAAACTGTAAAATCTTAACAAAAATGGATATTTAAAAAGAAATTAAACCAAAACTTCAGGAGCTTTTAAAGAATTTTAAAAGGTTTTTAAGTGAATGTAAGATTTTAAGGCAGTCGTTTTGAGATTTTGAATGATTTTTCAAAATTTTCATAAAAATTCGAGTCAGTTAAAAAGATTTTTTTTCAAGGTAAGAGGATTTGAATAGATAAAAAATAGTTTAAAACTTGGAAGAATTTCCGAAAATTTATAAAATATTTTCTATTTCTTCCAAACTTCTAGATGTCTTTTAAAAGGCTGGAATTTTTCCTAATATCTTCTAAAATGCTGTAAAATAAAATACATTTTTTTAATCTCCTAGATTATTTTTCAACACATTTGAAATACTCAAGAATGTTATTAAATTAATATTTTTATAATTTTAAAAACAAACCGATAATAATTTCAATATTTCCGTGACTAAAGCGAAAGTATTTAAAAAGCATTCATTGTTACATCAACAAATTTTTCATTTTCTTTCATTACAAATTTATTTCTAAACAAAACTGTGTGGAAACGGAATATGGAAGACTAAGACAATTCCTATAATTTTTCAGAATTTAACAAATTTGAGGTAATCTCAATTTTGCAGGATGTCAACAGAATGAAAAAAGTATTCTTAAGATTGATTGGAAACTATTAAATCATTTTTTGCTTAAATTATAAGATATATTTATTAAATTCTGTAAGGTTTCAAGAAAATTAAAAAAAAACTCTGTAGGTGTCTAGCAAAAATTAAAATAATTTTTTATTTTGAAAAATTAATTTAAAGAGAATATTTAAAAAGATTTCAAAACATTTCAAAGGATTTCCAAAGTTTTTAAATAAGAATCTGAAAGGTTTTGAGACAACTTTTTTAATTTTTATGAATTAAAAAAAATTTCATGAAAAATTTAAATAATTTTCAATTATTAGATGGTGTAAAAATTTCGAAAGAATTAAAAACAGAATTTTCGTAAGATTTATGGGAATTTTTTTAATGACTTTTTGTTTTGAAAAATGGATTCTAAGAAAATATTTAAAAAGATTTATAAAAATTTCAAAGGATGTCTCAAAATTTATCAAATATTTTCTACTTCTTCCAAACTTCTAGATGTCTTTTAAAAAGGCTGGAATTTTTCCTAATATCTTGGAAAATCCCGTGAAATTTTCCAACACATTTGAAATACTTAAAAATCTTTCCTGATTTTCTCAAAAATCTCAATAAATTTATATGATTATAATTTTAAAAACAAAATGATAACAATTTCAATATTTGCGTGACTAAAACGAAAGTATTAAAAAAGCGTTCATTGTTACATCAAATTGTTAAAAATTTATTTCTGAACAAAACCTGATTTAAAAAAATCCTTTTTTTATTAAAAAAAACGTCTATTATGCATTTAAAGATAATACAAAAGATGTTACGTAACTTCAGGGGTGGGGGGTATCTGGAATTAGTGTTTTGACTGACCATAAATAATGTAGATAACGCGTGGAAACCTGATACGAAAGCGTGCTTGCCAAGGTTTGTTTTGGTCTTGGTTTTGGTAAATAAAAGAGAATTCCTCGGTCGGCTTTGGAAGTAAAGATCCCGCCGAGATCTTCAAAGAATGATGTATCAAACAGGTTGTTTGAATGCACAAACAGTAAGTAAAATCCACTAGTAAAGTTGGGCTGCGTTCAAGCGCGTGACCAGCTCAATACTTTTTGCATTTTTTTTCAAATTTCTCAACGGACTATACAGTATACTATATACTGTATAAAAGCAGTTACTACAGTGTCTTTACCATTAACAGTGATCAAGTGTTATGACTGAAAAACGCGATATAAAGCGTGAGGACAAGAATTACGGTTGTATTCTGACTGAAATAAAACTTGAGAAGAATTTCGATTCATTGTCGGTTGTGAAGTGGTGAACTGAAGATGAGGCTCTACATTGCAGCGATAGCAGGTACTGAAGTCTCAAATTGCCTTTTATTTTTTTTTATTATTTTAATATTTTATTTTCAAACTTAAAAAAATTTTTAATACGATTTTTATTGTAATTTTTTATCTGTTATTTTTTAATGAATGGGATAATATCTGTGATCGTTGACCTTTCCATTTCTGATGATAGTGGATTTTTTTAAAAATAAAAACTTAAAAACACAATATTAATTATTCACTTTTGATTTTTTAGTCTTACCAAATTAAAACATTTTGCTTTAAAAACTTCAGCACACTTTCAAAATGTTAGAAAATCGAATCATATGTTTAACCCTAGAATGGTAATGGGGGTTCGAGCGCACCCCATTTCAAACTTCAAAGTACGCTCCTGACTTAGGGTAGGT
>JAAAKG020146231.1:0-10711 GCA_010014905.2 Druon quercuslanigerum
TTAGATAAAAAAAACCATAGGAGAATATGTCTCATCAAAATAGTTAATCATTGTAACCAGATTGATAAATTTACATCCAAAAAAATCCTTTTTTTTAACAAAGTAGTTCGAACTTTAAAAAAATTTACAATCGTAAAAGCTGAATTTTAAACTAAATAGTTATATTTTCTACAGTATCTTTGTTTCAACTAAAAAAGAATTAACTTTCAACCACAGAAGATGAATTTTCATTTAAAAAAAGGAATTATCAATAAAATGAAAATAAAATAAAATGAGATGAATTTACAACTAAAAAAAATTATAGTTACCTAAAAAAGAGTTTAATGTTAAATTAAAAACTGTTGAATTTAACCAAAAGTTTGAATTTTCAAGAAAAAACCTGATTTTTCAGTTAAAAAAAGCAATTTTTCACCAGAATAGAAATAAAATTTTTCTATACAATAGTTTTGAAATTTATATCCAAAGAACCCTTAAAACATAAATGTTTAACAAAAAAGTTCAACATTTAGCCAATTAGTTGAATTTTCAAACAAAAAAATGAACTTTCAATCAGAAATACAATAGTTGATATTTCAAACAAAATCTATGTTAATTGCAAATTAAAATCAGACTACTTAAAAAAATTTTAATAATTGAAATAGTTGAATTTTTAGGTAAAAAAATTAATTGTCAACAAACAGAAAAAATCATCAAACGAATTAGTTACATTTTTTCAATAAATCAATGCATTTTCAACAAAAAAAAAAAGAGTTTACATAATTTAAAATTAAAGACGACGAATTTTCCACATTTAAAAAAATGAATTTTCAATAAAACAGTTGAATTATCGAGCAATAAATGTGACTTTTCAAACAAAAATATAATTTTTCTACGAAAAAATACGATTATTCAACAAAATACATGAATTTTTGAATAAAAAATATGATATATAATCGATTGAAATATTAGTTACATTTTGAGTCAAAAAAAATTATTTTCAATCCAAAAAACTAACCTTCGAAAAAATAGTTAAATTTTTAAATAAAATGACGAATTTTGAACTAAAATGGTCGCCAATAACAAAAAATAGCTTCCAAGAATCCTTATCTGGAATAACCATGTAAAACAATTAAGTTTTTAACAAAAGAGATGAGTTGACAACTATACGAGTTAATAGTTTAACTAAAAATAGATTTTAATTTTTAATTTAAAAAAAGTTTAACTTAACAAAAAGTTTGGATTTTCAACAAAAAACATGAATTTTAAGTTAAAAAAAAAGTAATTCTTAACCAAAATTCAAAGAAATTTACAATAAAATAGTTAAAAAAAAATAGCCAAAGAGCACTTAAAAAATAAATGTCTAAAAAAATATTTCACAAACAGAAAAAAAGAATTATCAACGAATTAATTATATTTTAAAACAAATTGATACACTTTCAAAGAAATTTTTTTAAAACGAAATAGTTAAAATTTCAACAAAATAGAAGAGGTATCAATAAAGAAATATAATAATTTATATTCATACCAAAAAACAGTTTACCTAATTTAAAATCAAAGACGACGAATTTTCCACATAAAAATTGAATTCTTAATAACAAATTTAATTATTAACTAAATAAAGAGAAGAATTTTTTAAAACGTTGGATTTTAAAACCATATAGTTGCATTTTGAAACAAATAGTTAAAATTTCAACCAAAAAAGATAAATTTGCAATAAAATGATCAAATACGAAACCAAAAAGATTAAACCTGAAAAAAAATTTCCATTTCCTATTCAATAGTTATATTTTCTACAATATTTTCGTTTCAATAAAAAAACAATTACCTTCCAATCAAGAAGATGAATTTTTAGTCCAAAAGGACGAACTTTCAAACGAGAAGAACGAATTTTCTAACTGGAAATACAAACTTTCAACAAAACAGTTAAATTTTCCATTAAAAATATTAATTTTGAAAAAAGGAGAGTTTCCAACAAAATAGTTCAAATTTTTTTACCAAAGATATGAATTATACAAAAATGAATTTTCAAGAAAAGAAGATGATTTAATACTTTAACTAAGAGTTTAATTTTAAATGAAAAAAGTTTAATTAAACCAAAAGGACGAATATTTACAAAAATAGTACAGCTTTCAACAAAGCTGTTGAATTTTCGATAAAAAACGATGAATTCTCAAAGAAAAATATAATAGTTGACATTTCAACCAAAAAAATATTTTTATTTCAAATCAGAAACGGTGAAAATAAAATGAGAAATAGGAATTTTCAATAATTAAAACAGTTGAATTTTCAGTTTTAAAAAATTTGTACAAACGAAAAATTATAATTTTCAAAAAATAGTTAAATTTTTAACCAAATTGATGAATTTTCAAGCAAAAAAATTAATTTAAACGACGTAGATCAAATTTCAATTAAAAAATTCACAATCGAGAAAGCTCAATTTTCAACTAAATAGTTATATTATAAATAGTTATATTTTCTACAATACCTTTATTTCAACTCAAAAAGAATTAAATTTCAAACCGAAAAAGCTGAATTATCATTTTAAAAAAACGAATTTTCAATCAAACAATTGAATTTTCGAACAATAAATTTGACTTTTTAACAAAATAATTGAATTTTCGAGGGAAACATTTAATTGTTAATCAAATATATGAACTTTCGAACAAAAGAGATGAATTTTCAACAACATAGTTGAATTTTCAACATGCAAAAGATAAATTTTAAAACAAAAGCAGTTGCATTTTCAAACCAAATAGTTCAAATTTTAGCGAAAAAGAAGATTTTTTTAAAAGACACCTAAATTTTTAACCATAAAGATGAATTTATAGAGAATAAGATTGATTTTAAAAACAAAAAAGACGATTTTTTCACAAAATAAATAAATTTCTAACGAAATAGTTACATTAAAAAAATTTTTTTTTAAGAAAATTGTTAAATTTTGAAATAAAAAAGAATAATTTTAAACAAAAAATGGAATAATTCAATTTTCATTTAAAAAAAATTTATTTTCAAACAAGAAGATTAATTACTAACACAAAACTTAAATTTTCAATTTAAAAATTTAATATATTTTTGATTGAAATATGAATTACATTTTCAGTTAAAAATAATTATTCTCAACCAAAAAAAACTAACTTTCAAAATAATAATTAGATTTTAAAATAAAATGACGAATTTTGTACTAAAGTTAATGTTAATAATTTATCAAAAACTTTAATTTTCAATGAAAAAAAAACAGTTTAATTCAACCAAAAGGATGAATTTTACACAAAATAGTTGTTAAGATTTTAACCAAAGAAATAAATCTTTATCCAAAAAAATAGTACAGCTTTCAACAAAGCTGTTGAATTTTCGATAAGAAAAGATAAATTCTCAACGAAAAATATAATAGTTCCTATTTCAAGAAAAAAATATTTTAATATCAAATCAGAAATTAAATAATATTTGATATTTTAAATCAAAGCCAGTTAAATATAACCAGAAAGACAAATTTACTAAATAATAGTTGAATTTTCATGAAAAAAATAATTGCTAACCAAGTAAGTAAAATTTTAACCAAACAAGATGAATTTTCATTTCGAAAAAACGAACTTTCAACAAAACAGTTGAATTTTCAGCAAATAACTGTGATTTTTCAAAAAATAGATGAATTAAAAAAAAAAATAATTGTTAATGAAATATGTGAAGTTTTAAATAAAAGAGACAATTTTTTAACAAAATACAAATAGTTAAATAGTTAATATTAAAAATAAAAAACATTCATTTTTAACAAAAAATGGAATAATTAAATTTTCAGTTAAAAAAAAACATATTTTCGACCAAGAAGATTATTTTTTATCACAAAATGTGAATTTTTAACAAAATATATGAAGTTTTAATTTTTAAAATATAATATATATTCGATTGAAATATGAGTTATATTTTCAGCTCAAAAAATGGTTCTCAATAAAAAAACTATATTTCACATAAAATGACCAATTTTAAACTAAAATGGTCGCCAATAACAAAATAAACCTACCAAGAATCCTTATCTTGAATAATGATGTAAAAAAAATTAAGGCTTCAACCAAAGAGATGAATTTTAATCCAAAAAACGATGAATTGTCAAGGAAAAATATATGAGATTATATTTTAAATAAAAAAGAATTTTATTTTTAATAAAAAAAAACAGTTAAATTCAACCAAAAATTCAAGTTTTCAACAAAAAACATGAATTTTCAATTTTAAAAAAAGGAGAATTTTCAACCAAAATTTAAAGGATTCTTCAAAAAATTAGTTTTTAAATTTTGAACCAACGAGATTAAACTTCACCCAAAAAAATAAATGTTTGAAAAAATAGTTTAACATTCAACTAAATAGTTGAATTCTTAACAAAAAAAAAGGAATTATCAACGAAAAATATAAAAGTTGAGATTTCGAACAAAACCAATTTTAATTTTCAATTATGAACGAATTAGTTACATTTTTTTTAATTGATGCATTTTCAAACAAATTTTTTAAAATGAAAATAGTTCAAATTTTAACAAAAAAAGTTGAATTATCAAAAAAATATATATAGTATTTGATATTTAGACCAACAAAGAGACCAAATCCTATAAGGAGAATTTTGCAGATAATAGTTGAATTTTCAACAAAATTATTAAACTTTTAAACCACACAGAATTTTTAAATAAATAGATGAAATTTGAAAATAAAAAAATGAAATTTCAACAAAATGGTCAAATTTCATTGAAAAAGATTAAACTTCAACCGAAAAATTTTCAATCCAAAAGAACGAATTTTCGAACTGGAAATACGAGTTTTCAAAAAATTAAAATTTTCAATTAAAAACATTATTTTTTAACAACAATTAAAGAGTTTGCAACAAAATAGAACAAACTTTTTACCAAAGACATGAATTATAAAAAAAAGAATTCTTAATAAAATATATTTGAGTTGATAATTCAACTAAGAGTTGAATGAAAAAAAAAACAGTTCGATTCAAAAAAATGGACGAATTTTCAACAAATTAGTTCTTAACTTTTTAACCAAAGAGATAAATCTTTATCAAAGAAAAAAAAAAGTTTAACAAAATTGTACAGCTTTCAACAAAGCAGTTGAACCAAAAAATATTTTTATTTCAAATCAGCAACAGTGGAATTCAACTGAGAAATAAGAATTTAATATAATTTAAACAGTTGAATTTTCAGTTAATAAAAATTAATTTTTACCAAAAAAAAATTAATTTTCAACAAATAGTGAAATTTTTTAACCAAATTGATGAATTTTCAACAACGAACATTTATTTGAACAAAGTAGGTCCAATTTGAACAAAAAAGATGAATTTAAAAAAAAATAATAAAGTTGATACTTTAAATCAAAGCCAGTTAAGTACAACCAAAAACGACAAATTTTCCAAATTATACTTGAATTTTTAACAAAAAATTAAATGCTAACCAAAATAAGTGAACTTTCCTGCAAAGGAGAAGAATTTTCATCTAAATAGTTATACTTTGCAATCAAAATTGATGAATTTTCAAAACCAAAATTTTTTACTAAAATAATTTAAATTTCAGTAAAATAAGATTATTTATCCACAAAAAATATAATAATTGATATTTACAACTAAAAAGAGTTAACATTCTGTTGAATTTTTAACCAAATAGTTGAAATTTCAACCCAAAAAAGACGAATTCTTAACAAAAAAATATACATAAGTAAACTTTCAAGCAAGAGAGAAGAATTTTCAACAAAATAGTTGAATTTTTAGAATAAATAGTTCAGTTTTTAAGAAAACAGTCGAATTTTCAAACCAAGAAGATGAAACCTTAATCTGAAAAGTTGCATTTCCAATTAAATATTCATATTTTCTTTAATATCTTTGTTTCAATCAAAAGGAAATTATTTTTCAACCAATTAGTTGAATTTCCAATCAAAGAAGCTTAATTCTGAACAAAAAATATAATAGTTGATATGCCAACCAAAAAAAAATTGAATTTTAAATCAAAGACAATGGAATTTAACCAAAAGCGAAGCATTTTCTACAAAATATTTGAATTTTCAGCAAAATTTGTGTTTTCTGTGTAGAAAATCAATCTTCTTAGTTCAAAATTTATATTTTTTATTTAAAATTCACCTTTTTGGTTAAAAATGAATAGGTTTTGGTTCAGGATGTAACAATTAGCATGAAAATTCATCTTTTTGGTTTCAAAATGACCTTTTATGTTTAAAACCGCATTTTTTAGTTGAAAATTCAACTTTTTCTATGAAAATTCGTTCGGTGGGGGGGGGGGGGGGGTTTTAAATTGAACTAGAAAAAAAAAATAAACTTTTCTTCAAAAATTCAAATTTGCGGTTAAAAATTTCAAGATTTTGTTGAAAAATGGTCTTTTTTGGCTCTAAAATTAAAAAATTTGCTTGAAATTTTTGTGTTTCTCAACTGAAATATTGTTTTTGTTTGAAAATTCAACTATTATGATGAAAATTGATCTCTTTTGTTGAAAATAGGTTCTTTTCTAGGTAGAGAACAAATTTTCTTAGTTTTATAATTCATTCTTTTTGGTTGCAAGTTTAAATATTTGATTAAAAATGAATCTGTTTCGGTATATGATTTAAAAATTTGGACGAAAATTCAATTTTTGTCTTGAAAATTACGTTTTATATGGGAAACGACAATTTTCTGTTAAAACTCTCGTTTTTCAGTTGACAATTAAACTGTTTTGTTGAAAATTAACTTTTCTTCTATAATTTATATTTTTCGGTTGAAAAATCGAGTATTTTGTTGAAATATCGTCTTTTTATCTTAAAAATTTCAAATTTTGCTTGATACTTTTGGCTTTCTTAAATGAAAAATAATTTTTAGTTGAAAATTTAACTATTTTGATGGAAATTAATTTCTTTCCATTCAAAATTCGTACTTTTTCGATCAAAATAAATCTCCTTGGTTGAAAATTCATCTTTTTGCTTAAAACGTCAGATATATAGTGAAAAATTAATTCTTTTTTGGTTTAATTCAAATGTTTTTGATTTAAAATTTAAGATTTGTTGATTGAAATATAAACTTTTACATGTATCATGATAATAAATTCATTTCGTTGGTTAAACAATTTTCTTTCGTTGAAAATTAATCTTTTTAATTAAAATTTCAACGATTCCATTTTTTACTGCATTTTTTATTGTTTAAAATTCAACTATTTAGTGGGAAATCCGTCTGTTTTTGTAGAAAATTATTATTCTTGTTTATAAATTTAGCCTTTTCATTTAAAAATTATACTCTTTGTTTAAAATTTTGGTTTTTTTGTTATAAAATTAAGCTTCTTAGTTGGAAATTCATCTTTTTTGTAGATAATTGAATAAATTTGTTGAAATTTGTTTTGTTTTTAAAATTAATTTTTTAAATTTAAAATGCAACTACATATTCCATTTTTGTTTGAAAATTGATCTCTTGTAGTATTGAAAATTCAACTATTTGATTAAAAATTCGTCTTTTTTAGTCAAAAATTAATTTTCTTTATGTAAAATTCATTTTTGCGTTTGTAAATTCAACTATTTGGGTAAAAAATCCAAAAATTAGATTAAAATCATCTTGAATTTGCAATAATTTTTCAAGATTCTCCTTTGAATGCTTGAAAAACTCTTTGCGCAATTTCGAGTCAATTACAAAACTTACTCGTCATCCTGATTGTTATTATTTCCGTCTTGCGAATGATGCCTATGAAGATTGGAAATCCAGAGGCGAGATCCTTGCTTAAATAAGTTCCAATTTATTCGACCATTCGGGGAGACTTTTACGAGAGATTTTCGAAGATCCTCTAGAATTTCGATCCTGAATCAACAATTCCAAAAGAATTAGCATTTTTGTTTTATTATTTTTATTCAAGATTTCCAGAGATTTCAAATATTTCAACAAATCTTAATTTAAAAGATTTTAAGACAATTCAAACACTTTCCCAAGAATTAATGAAGCAATTTAATATTATTTTAAGTATTAGATAAGGTTTTAGGACATTAAAATTTTTTTATATGGGATTGCAAACCATTTTTAATTTTTTAAAAGAATTTCCAAAGATTTTATACCATTTTAAAGAATTTTAAAGGAATTTCGATAAATAAAAAAATCTCTAATCCTTTTATGTTTATATTTATAAAAATATATTTATATTTATTTATATTTTATTAAAACTTTCACAGGAATTAAGGGATTTAGTGGGATTTTAAAGATTTGAAGATATTTTTTGAAATACTTTATTGGATTTTACCGGATTTTAATAATACAATGCAGATTAACAGGATTTCTATTTATTTTGGAAGATTTGTAATGATTTCATATAATTTATGAAATTTTAGAACATTTTAGAAGATTCGAAGTGATTTCAGAGGATTTCAAGATTTTTAAATATTTCAATGGGATTTTATAGGCAATCAATAAAGTATTTTATTGAATTTCTCAGAATTAAAATTAATTTCACGCCATTTTAAAAGATTTTAAATTATTTTAATGGATTTCAAAGAATTTATTCGCAAAAATTGAGAGCTTTAAAACATTTCAATGGTTTCAAAAGATTTTGAAGGATTTCAAACCTGTTCATAATAATTCCATTGATTTTGAAGAATATAAAATGTAAAAAAATAAAGGAATTTTAAATACGTTTCAAGCATTTAAAGACAATTAAAGGGATCGTGAATATTTTATGGTATATGAAAAATAATAATTAATAGGGTAATGATCTTTAAAGATTTACCTTTAAAGATTTTAGGGCATTTTAAAATATTCTAATGAATTTTCCATAGCTTTAAAAAGTTTTAAAATATTTTAGGGTATTTTCAATTATTCCAGTTATCCAGTTCAATTATTCAAGTATTTTAAAAGATTCAAAGACATTTGCAATAGATTTCAATAATTTGAGGGGATTTCACAGGGTTTCCAAATGGCTGGGGTTTTTATGGACTTTACAGTATATTTTTTAATTCCATAGCATTTTTATGACCCTCTAAAAGTTTTAAAAGACTTTAAAAAACTTGAAATATTTTAAGGTATTTTAAAATATTCGAAGAAATTTCAAAAATATTTCAATAATTTAAAGTGATTTCAAAGAATGTTCAAAATTTTAGAGTATTTTAAATATTTTAGTGCATTTATTATTTCCAAGAAGTTTAAAAAGTTTTAAAATATTTTAAGGGGTTTGAAATTTTCTAGAGTATTTAAAAATATTTTAAAGATTTTAATGTATGTATTAGATTTCTAAGGAATTTTCAATATCTTAAAAAAGTTTAAAAATATTTTAGGGTAATTTAAAATATTCAAAAACAGTTTTAATAGATTTTAATAGTTTGAAGGAGATTTCAAAGGGTTTTTAAATTTTAGGGTATTTTCAGGATTTAAGGATAATTTTCTAAAATTCCAAGAAACTTCCAAGAATAAAAAGATTTTTTTAAATATTTTAAAGCATTTGAAATATTTCTGGCCTTTTTAAAGTATTCCAAGAAATTTTTAAAAAGATTTAAATAATTTGAAGGGATTTCAAAGATTTTTCACATTTTTAGTGGATTTTAAAGATTTCAGTGCATTAATTATAATTCCAAGGAACTTCCAAGATGTGTAAAAAGTTTTAAAATATTTTAAGGGGTTTGAAAATTTTTAGGGTATTTAAAAATATTCCAAACATTTTTTAATAGATGTCAATAATTTTCAAAGATTTCAAAGGTTGTTTTTTTAATTGTAGGGTATTTTTAGGATTTCCCTTTTTTTAATGCCAAGAAATTTTTAGTAGCTTTGAAAAGTTTCAAAAGATTTTAAGGATTTTTAAATTTTTTAAGTGGTATTTTAAAATATTTGAAAATTTTTTTAAAAGATTTCAGTAACTTGAAAGGAATTTAAAAAAAAAACTTCAAAAATTTTAGCGTATTTTAAAAATTTCAGTGTATGTATTAGATTTCCAAGAAATTTTCAATATCTTAAAAAAGTTTTGAAATATTTTATGGCATTTTAAAATATTCAAAAACAATTTCAATAGATTTTAATAATATGAAGGGGATTTCAGAGGGTATTTAAAATGTACGGTATTTTCAGGATTTGAGGATATTTTTTTTTTTTAATTCCAAGGGATTTCCAAGGTTTAAAATTTTGTTTAATATTTTAAAGGATTTGAAATATTTCAGGTCGTTTTAAAATATTCCAAGACGTTTTTAAAAGATTAAAATAATTTGAATGGATTTCAAAGGGTATTTTAAATTGTAGTACATTTTCAGGATTCTTTTTAATTCCAAGGGATTTTTAGGAGCTTTAAAAAGTTTAAAACTATTCTAATGATTTAAGTGTATTTTAAAAGATTCAACGAGATTTATAATAGATTTCAATAATTTAAAGGGATTTCAAAGGGTTTTCAAAATGGCTGGGTATTTTAGGGACTTTAGTATATTTTTTAATATTCCACGGAATTTTTAAGATCCTTTGAAAGTTTTAAAAGACTTTAAAGACCTTGAAATATTTTAGGATATTTTAAAATATTCGAAGTAGTTTTTAAAGATTTAAATAATTTGAAGGGATTTCAAGAAATTTTCAAAATTGTAGGGTATTTTAAATATTTCAGTTCATTTATTATTTCCAAGCTGTTTAAATTTTTTTCAAATATTTTAAGGGTTTTAAATTTTTTTGGGTATTTAAAAATATTTTAAACATTTTTATAGCATAGTGTGACCTAAATCCGCATTTAAGTCACAGTTTTTCGTGGCATAAATAGGCTATTTTGGCACG
>JAAAKG020146232.1:0-10710 GCA_010014905.2 Druon quercuslanigerum
ATTTCAAATATACTACGTATAGTTTAAGTTGAATACCATTGCAAAATTAATTATATTACATAGAAAGCGTTTTAAAAATATCAAATTTATCTAAGGTTTCTAACATCTTATTAGCAAAAAGTAATTTTCATCAGTATATTGTAATCAAGTATATTGAATAAACGAAGTTCTGTGTACTGTGAGATTAGAAGAACTCGAAAGAAATATTTAAATTTATTTTTAGGGCTTTTATAAATCAATATATTGTTTCTTCTAATCATAGAAATGGCAAAAATTTTTGACGGAGTGTAATATTTTTTATGAAATCTTTTTTTGCATTTGCTATTTTTTTGCGATAGAAAAATTAAGATCATGTTAAAATCTTGTTAAAATCGTCACTAAAATCATTTAATAGCTTCTGTGCAATAGATGAAAAATTAATTACGTGAAATTACTGAGTAAAAAATTTAAAAAACTATTCTCGTAGGTATAAAACCAACAGGAAATCGCGTGAATAACTGACGAAACTGACTCATACGAGCTTACCTTTTTGATTAATAATCCTTTCCTAACTGCTATGGCTTTACCGATCAATGCCCCAAATCCATCTCCACGAAATTTATTTAAATTAATTAGAAATAATACAAGGGACGATAAAAAATAATCTACAAATTCTTAATCAAGAAAAAAGTATGCGAAGAAATGAGATGACAGCGTTAGCTCGAGCGACAAATGCGTTAGCAACGAATGAAGAGACAGCGAGTTCTACGCGATACCATGAGAACGGACGAGGCGATGACTCGTTCAACGAAGAGGAACTGCTGAGACAACATCCAACGGGAGAGCGGATACCTGCGCTTCGTGCTAGTGTCAGGATATCAGATAACAATACAACCGGCCAGGAACCTCTCTCTCCTGCGAAGGATAAAATAGGCGCCGTCGAAAGTCTCAATGGTAGCGTCGACGTGAGGATTCACGATTTTATAAAGAGTGTAGAACAACCAAGACTGCGTAGCAGTAATTCCCACTTACTACTCGACTATATATTGACAGAAAAAATTACTGACAAAGGAGAAAGATCCATTAGCCATATGCATATCAATAATTACGAGGATTGAATTATGCAGGGCTAAATTATATAATGTCAAGTAAGGACCTGAGAGTGTGCAGACATACAGTAGAAAATTTCAAGGCAATTACAACGAGCTATCCTACGCCCTTCAGGCTGAATACACCTTGAGCACCAAGACGAAGGAAAAATTGGTCGTTGAAAATATGTGATGAATCTGAAGGATGAAATTTGCAGCCAAGTTCGGCCCATGAAGCCTACAACAATAACTGAACCTTTCAGGAAGCCCTAGAAGCTGAACAGACTACCTTTAAATTTAAGCAAAAACATAACCAGAAGTTATGAAATAAAAATAAACTTCGTTAATGATTTTAGAATTAAAGAAATTCACTTGTTATTTAGATAACTTAGTTAAACTTTCTAGTATTCTTGACAAAAATCAATGACGAAGCACTGAAATCAGTCTCGATGAAAGCAATAGCCTCCTGGATGATATACAAAGCCGACAAAGATTTAAAATTTGAATCGAAAATGCTATTATATCACTTTCCTTCAGTACACAGGTTACGGATCTATGGCCCTTGTATTACTATATATATTATCCAGAATGAAATGTATACACAGAACTACCGACGTATTAAAACTCTGTTTCGGAAATTGCTATAATAATTGTAGTTTTAGTAAGCATTAATACTTTTTGAAAGTCCTTAATAGAATCCCACCAGATTTTCTGTAACCAAGAAATATTATTTATATAACAATACTGATTATCCTCTCATCCATAGCTCATAATACAGCACAATACTGCTTACAGACACGTTGGTCGAGAATCACTTACAGTTTGTTCATAAAAAATATGTAATTTTGAATATAATTTATTTCTAAGAGTAGCTCGCCTAGAAAATATGTTTAAAAATTGAAATTTCTTGAATCAAAATGAAATTGTTGATGTATTTTTCACGTAATTTGGCTAAGAGTAAAAATTTGAGTACCCAATCCTGCCCAAAGATAAATTAATCGATAATTACTCACATTTGCCAAGGGATAAATTGGTCGATATAATCAATTCCATTTTATTTATTCGAAAAGTGTAGTTTAAAATTCAATTCAATTTTAATAGAAGCGCGCCGTATAAAAACGTATATCAATAAACATTTGATAAAGTAAAGTGCAGTTTTTGCATTATTTTTCGAGTTTTTTAACAGGAAATAAATTTTTTTTAAAGAAATCTACCAAGGTATAAATTGGTCGATATAATCTTTTCTATGTTATTTATATTAAAAGTGTGGTTTCAAATATGATTACATTTCGAGAGAAGCCCGCCTTACAAAAAAGTATATGCATAAACATAAAATAAACAAAAAATAAATATTGCATTATTTTTCGAGTTTTTTCAGCAGAATAAAACTTTTTTACCTAAATCTACCAAAGGATATACTGTTTGATATAATAACTCCCATTTAATTTATATTAAAAGTGTAGTTTTAAAAATCATTAAATTGGGAGAAAATGCCGCCTTATAAAAAGGATATCAATGAACATTATAGGTAAACAAAAGTGTGAGTTTTTTTATTATTTCTCGAGTTTTTTGGCGGAAAATAAACTTTTTTTACCGAAATATATCAAAGGATATATTGGTCGATAAAATCACTTTCATTTTATTTATATGAAAACTGTAGTTTTAAATATAATTAAATTTGGAGAGAAGCCCGCCTGATAAAAAAGTATATCCATAAGCATTAAATAAACAAAACTTTTTTTTTTAAATGTACTAAGGGATAACTGGTCGATATAATAACTGCCATTTTATTTATATTGAAAGTGTTGTTTTGAATGTAATTTAATTTCGAGAGAAATTCACCATGTAAAAAATATACCAATAAACATTTAATAAACAAAAGTGCCATTTTTGTATAATTTTTCGAGTCCTTTTAGCAGAATAAAACTTTTTTGAACCAAAGTCTACCAAGGGATAAATTGGTCGATATAATCACTGGCGTTTTATTTACATTAAATATGCAGTTTCACATACTACTAGATTTTGAGAATAGGTCACCTTACAAAAATGTATATCCATAAACACTAAATAGACAAAACTATTATTTACCGAAATCTACCAAGGGAAAAATTGGTCGATATAATCACTGCCATTTTGTTCATATTCAAAGTGTAGTTTCAAATATGATAAGACTTAGAGAGAAGCCTGCCTTACAAAAAGTATATCAATAAACATTTTATAAAGAAAAGTGCAATTTTTGCATTATTTTTCCATTTTTTTTTTGCAGAAAAAAACTTTTTTACTGAAATCTACCAAGGGATAAATTGGGTCGATATAATCACTTCCATTTAAATTATGTTGAAAGTATGGTATCAAAAATAATTAGATTTCGATAGAAACCCGCCTTATAAAAAAGAATATCCATGAACATTAAAGAAACAACAGTGCCATTTTTGCATTATTTTTCGATTTTTTTGGCAGAAAAAAACTTTTTTGACCGAAATCTACCTAATGATATACTGGTCGATATAATCACTGCCATTTTATTTATATTAAAAATGTAGTTTCAAATATAAATAGACTTCGAGAAAAAGGTTGCCTTGCAAAACAGTATATCTATAAACACTCGATAAAGAAGAGTTCAATTTTGTTATTATTTTTCGAGTTTTTTAGCGAATTTTTTTTACTGAGGGACTATATACCAAGGGATTAATGGGTTATATAATCACTGCCATTTTATTTATCTTAAAAGTGTAGTTTCTAATATAATAAGATTTTGAGAGAAGCCTGCCTTACAAAAAAGTATACCTATAAACACTACATAAACAAAAGTTTAATTTTTTAATTATTTTTCGATTTTTTTAGCAGAAAAAATCTGTTTTTACTGAAATCTACCAAGGGCTAAATAGATCGATATAATCGCTGTAATTTTATTTATGTTAAAACTGTAGTTTTAAATGTAATTAGATTTTAAGAGAAACAAACATTCAATAAACTTTTGGACCGAAATATACCAAGGAATGTATTGGTCCAAATAATTACTTCTATTTTATTCATACTAAAAGTGTAATTTCAAATATAATAAGATTCCGAGAGAAGGTCACCTTACAAAAAAGTATATCTACAAACATTATGTTATACGCGACTCGCATAGGGCGAGACTCGTTCTCGCATACGACATTTATCCATTCGGTGGACAACCATTCTAGATGTTAGAGTATCCGACTAAAAAAAAGTAAGAGAAAGAACAGAGAGAGAGCGAAACGACATCTCCCGCCATTCAAATTCAGGCGCGCGCATCTACCACCACTCGACCCTTTCTCACAGTGGCCAACTCTTATGCGGCACGGCAGATATAAAAAGGCGCGCTCCGCCATGGAAGAGGAGAAGGATCAGGGCTGGAATACCGATCTGCTCAATAGGGCTAACGGCTGGACATCCGCTGTTAGTTCTAAGCAACCTCCCCGGGCCGGAATACCGCTCCGGCTAGGCCAAACTTATTGCAAAACTGCATGGTTCGCGTACGCCCCACGCGACAGAGAACGGAACTTCTCTCTCTCTCTCCCTCTCTCTCTAAATAACTGACACACGGCGAAATAGCTTAGGCGCCCCTAGTACTATCACTACTTGGGCGACCTGTCACTTTGCGTCAGCACAAATAAACTACGAGTCTCCCTAGTGAATAATAGACAGTGTTTAATAAAAGAAAATAAACCTTGTGATTCAAGCAAATTACTTAGTATATACCGTCTCCCTATGTTTAATTCATTTTCCTTCTTTTACGGGTCAGCTGGCATCCCAGCTCATCCGTTTCGCTGATACGGTTGGCATCCCAGCTGTACTCGGCTCCAAGCTCTCCTACGATCTATGTAACTCCCCCTACCAGCCGAAAGGAAGAACCCAAAAGCATGGCCCGACTGGACCAATTCCTGGCCAAACACAACGCCACCTTGGTCAAGAACAAAACCACCGGTGTCCGCATGGAAGAGTGACCATTCTTTCACTCCCTCTCTTTCTATCTTAATAGAAATACAGGGACGCTCTCGTCAGAGCGATCTTGCCAGTGGTCAAAAAGGTTCGGGACCATTTCTCCATTACCTCTCTTTCTATCTTCCGAGAGCCCTCTCACTCTCTCCTAAGAGAACTCCCCGATTATCATAGCCTATAATGACTGTAATTACCGCGCAACCCAAACGAGAAGAATATTTAAGACTATATCAATTAAATAAACAAAAGTTAAATTTTTGCAATATTTTTCGAATTTTTTAGCAGATTAAAACATTTTTTATCAAAATCTACCGAGGGATAAATTGATCAATAATCACTTCCACTCTATTTATATTAAAAGTGTAGTTTCAAATGTAATTTAATTTCGAGAGAAGTCCGTCATATGAAATAGTCTATCAATAAACATTTAAAAAACAAAAGTGCAATCTTTGCATTATTTTGCCAGAGTTTGGCAGAATGAAAGCGTATCTTACAGAACCCTACACAATTTGATCTGGAGTGAATTGTAAAATTTGGAAATTTTTCCCCTAAAAATAATTTAAAATACTTTAATCAATTTCGAAATGCAGTACTATCAGTATATAATATTATATTTTCTGAAATATTCAATCATAAGGAGAGATTTCGTCACGCCGAGGTATACGCAGGTATAAGTTCCCAAATCTTGCCGACATTACAGTTTTCGAAAGGATAGACTAAATTCGGTTTTTTTTCATTACTTGAAATAAAATTGAAAGCTGGGCTACATAAATATTTAACTATTCAGCATAAGATTATTAAATTCTGAAATAATGAAAATTTATTTAAATACTTAGGTACTGATCTACTTAACAAGAAAATATCATTAGTGAAGACTGATGGTAAATTTAGGAACTAAAAACCTGGTTTTCCGTAGAATTTTCCCGGGTTAATTTCACTTTGATTTTGGCATAAACTTGTTTAAATAAATAAATAATTCGATTTTTTTCCATTTATATCATGTTCATTATTACATTCCGCATGACGGGCTTCTCCAATTTTGAGTATCCAAAATTTGCCGAATTAGATAATCTAGGATTATGTTATTAAAAATATAGATTTTTTTTAAATTGTGTTTTAAGAGAAGCCCGCTATAGATTTTGGTTTACTTGTGACAATGCAAAAAAATAATTTGAATTTTGTCATTATTTTGCGATTGGTTTGGTTGAAACTATTTGGAGGAAGTTATCGTTACACCTTAAGGATCACTTGAAATCTTAGACAAAGAATCAGAAGTTGGCATTGATACAGCTAATTTCCCTTAATTGGTTCAACTTGGCAGAAGGCTACATTACTTTTTGAGGAAACAAACAATTTGCCACCACCAAAATTGATGTTAAAGAAACCAGTCAGAATAACTACAGCTCAGGTATACGTTCAGAACCTAAAACGCAGCCAAATTGCGACCAGAACCCATCCAACCCAAAACTCAAAGCAACTGATGATGCCAAGGCAATTGCAGCACCATTAGTGGTCTACATGACGGATTGCAGTGTTGTAATTAATCCTTATTAATGGGCATAATAGTTAAGCGGACCGAACTTTTCGTCAAAAGGATAGAGTGCAAGAAAGTCGAACGAGGGACACAGACTTTCGTATCCAATGTTGGAAGACAATATACCGTTGGATGTGTAAAGTGCCGCTCAAAAACACACAATACAAGAATTGTAAATTGTCATATCGTCGCAGATTTTGTCACGTCTGTGAAGCAGGCGGATTTGACACCAAGAACTGCATCTATCTGCATAGAATAAAGCATGCGCAGGCCATCGGACGATGCCCAGTCTGCTTTGGAGTCGTCACACTTTTCTTTGACAAGATTAGTCACTCCTACGAAAAAACATATGTATCTTAAGATGGAA
The DNA here is from genome assembly GCA_010014905.2 of Druon quercuslanigerum. NCBI lineage: Eukaryota > Metazoa > Arthropoda > Insecta > Hymenoptera > Cynipidae > Druon > Druon quercuslanigerum. The sequence continues at coordinate 6,935 of JAAAKG020146232.1, forward strand.
AACTTTTCTATCAACAAGATTAGTGATTCGTACTATGACAAACTCAATCACAAGCAGGAATCGCTACCAACATTAATTAGATATACATTTGTCTACCTCTTTCCAATTAGCTATTAAAATATGTTTCCAAGTTTTATGACGCTTAAGATACTAATAAAATAGATATTTAACGACTTTCGCGACTGGCTAGTTCAGCTATTTACAATTTCAGATGGATTCTGAAGTTCATAAATATGTGTATTATAATATTATTAATATATGTTAAAAGTAATCTTAAGATAAAATTATATAATATATTGAACAATGTACGAATTTGAATTACAATAAAAATGTTCCATATGTATTCGAATATGTATATTGAAAATTTGTAATGGTATTAAACTCACGTGGCACTATGGGGGGGAGGGTACATTCTGTTTAAAAAACTAAGGTAGACTACATGGAGGGAGGCTTCGAAATTCACTAAAAAATTGACTAGGTGTTTATGAACGTTTTCTAATGAATTTTCAGGAACGTGTTATGTTTATTCTATTTAATTTGTATAATCATGTTATAGTTCATTATAAATGTCATGACAGTTTGAAAACTTGATTCAATTAAGTATTTTATATAGAGTTACAGATTTTGCAGGTAAAATTTGTCTAAAGTTGTCAATTACCAAAACTGCACGTTTTATAAGACTAATTATCAAGTTTCAACCTTGGCTAGTAATTTGGAAGAGAAGAGTGTAACGGTAAGATTAAAATGGTTTTAAACCTCAAGCTTAACTTCCTCGTCTAGGAAATTAAAAATAAATTTTCTTCACAGTTTAAGAATTGAATTAAGTAATCTTGTAAAGAACTCTATAATCGTTCGATCAAATGATCGCCTTTATGGCGTGAAATTCGATCAAAATTATATGAGAAGCCTCGCTCGAAGAGATTATGCTTATTTTACCACGTAGTTGTCTCCGTGTCCACTAGAGTGCACAACGTTTAGAGACCAAAAAATTGCAATGTCAGGGGCCCCAGCGTCGACCGCACGCCCCTGAATCTGACCTGATTGATAATGTTTAGAGGTAAGCAATTTATTGAAAGAATTTTATTTCCCAATAAATTTGCACATAAGGGGTGGGAGTATAATCTCTTTGAACGAGGCTTGTCATATAATTTCGATATAATTTCGAGCCTCTTTCTCGAGATTATACTGATTTTACCATGTAGAGGATTAGAGGAAAGGTCACAATGTTTTTCTTTTTACTTGTGTTGTTATTTATACTAAGTACAAAAAATATTGTTTACTTACATAAAAATATTATAGTTGATATAAACATATAAAACTTAACTTCTAGACATAACCGCTGTAGCGAAATTGTTATCGATAGATGAAATGGTCCTATTATAAACACTGTAGTGTTAATGCCACTTTTAGTCAACAATTGCTTGACCCATCTGCTAATGGTTTGGCTAGAAATTAGGTTGTAAATTCTTTTGAACAAGATGAACAGATGTTTTGTATTGACATGTAACTTAGATGATAATTCTATCTTTTTTAGTAAAGTCGAAGCTACACATAACTCAGGTTTTTCACGAAGAAAGGAGATGATTAACACTGGTTGATCTCTACCTGCGTCAGAAGTTTTTAGAAGTTCTGTAATACCTATTTGTATTTCTTCTGTCCCAACGGATATATTTTCTAACTTAATACTGGCAAGGGTTTGAGCTCTTTGGGCAGTAGCGAGTGAAATTAAAATGACTGTTTTAAATATTAATGCGGGAAAAGAAAGATTTTCCAAAGGAAAAGAGTTAGAAATGTGGTTTAATACTATTGATACGACCCAAGTTGGCGTGTATTTTGGGAAAGATGACTTTATTTTTAAGGTACCCTTCAAGAATCTTGAGATTAATGGGTCTTCACCTATTTTGTTCGGAGATATTAGTGAAATTGCAGATCTGTAAGAATTTAATGTACCATAGGCTGCACCTTCTTTGAATTTTTGTGTGTAAAATTTTAAAACTGAAGTGCTGTTAACGTTAAAAACATCTGATTTTTCTGATAAGTAGAATTGCTTTCATTGTTTATAAGCTACCTGGTACTGGGTAATTATTGATTTTTATAGTGATGCCAGGATAATGTCTACAGATTTTGGAGGGACACCTTTCCTCAAGAAAGCTTCGATAGCTTTCCTACCATCAATTCCAGGGTATCTGCTCTGGAATGGATCTTCTTTCTACAGAGAGATAATAGTGAAGAACGATTAGCCTTGAGAATGGGCGGGTTACTTTCTAAAAGTTCGTGGAACAAGGTGAACCAAGGTTGATTTGGACAACTTGGAACCACTATGATGACACTGGAACTTTCAGATTTGATTTTTTTTAGCGCTTTGATTACTACTGCAAATGGAGGGAACGCGTAAAATTTTTAACTTGACCAATTGAAAGTGAAGGCGTCAATATGTAATAAAACTATAGCGAGAGGAGCGACGGATTCTCTAGACTGTGGAAAGTGTGGAGCTTTTTCTCATTTGACCCGTCTGAATTTGGCGACAAAGGATATTGAAAGTATAAACAAAAAACAGAAGGTTTGGAAATGCACTATTGCTCTAAACCCTTGGATAAGAAAAGTACTCGCCTTCGTGAGAATCTCTTCTCTGTCTCTTCTGATGGAGACGTAAGTAAACCAGGGATGCCTTCTGTCACGCTGGGCCCCGGAGTTGAAGCATTAATCTCCAACTCTATTTCTAAAGGACAGGAGTCCGGCCTTCAAAAAATCACTTCCTTGCTGAAGGACTTTGAGGCTAAACAAATGAGTTTTAATATTTCTCTTAAAGTAGCTATGAAAGGAATAAAAGCTGATGTATTATTAAAAAGACACTTGAAGTTCACGGTTTACCTGTCAAACTGTCGGAGGATTTGCCCGCTACTTTCTGCCAGATTGCTGCAACTTTAGAGATACCTCTCACAGCGATGACATTTCATCTATTTACCGTCTTGGAGTTTTTACAATCAATTCCACCTCACGGAATATCCCACCCATATTAGTGGTTAAATTGCAACAGCATTCTATTTGCGTGAAAATTTTTGAAAACTGCAGGAAACAGCGTGTAGTTACAACCAAAATGATTGGATGGAGTGAGAATATGCCTCTGTATATAAGAGAATCGCTGTCCAAAAACAATGGGCTCATATATAGTGCAGCTTTACAACTTAGAAGGAGTAAGAAATTAAGGTAACTGTGGACAACCGGGGGTAAGATTTTTTTCCTTAAACAGGACGGGTCACCCAGAATTTTTGTTGCAAACATCAATGACCTTGATGCCCTCAGTTAAGATGCCTTCAGGATTGAACTGCACTATGTGACTCGCACAACTAATCAGATATGTTTTTTGTATACTTTTTCGTCAATTTTTGTTGTTTTTTTCTATTTCCCTTTAATTGTATAAGTATAGGTTTTCACGATAAAGTTTGCCTTTTAAAGACCTATATGCTTTATTATGCATGGTTGATTGTTTTTTTTATTTATGGATTTGTTACTAATTTAATAAAAACAAGTCGCAATTTTTTTAGCTTTCTTCTTTGCCTTTGTACATGTAATTTCAGGCAATTTATAAGTTCGATCTGTAAATACTTCGAAACTGCATCTTTTAGGATATTTGTCATCATTCTCTATATATTATTATTTCAGAGTAGAAGAAGTTTAAGTATGATGATTATCTATTTATTAGAATTATTAGCATGACGGTTGGATTGAGTTGGGTACTGGCAATTATCTTCGTTAAAAATATTATGTATATTCCA
>JAAAKG020146233.1:0-10710 GCA_010014905.2 Druon quercuslanigerum
TCAAAATAAAATTGAATAATTGGGTCAATTAAATACGACATTTTTCAAAAAAACAGTAAAGATGTCACTGAATGAAAAATATATAATTCAATTTTTTTAATTTACAGTATATTCTGCTCATGAAGAACTAACTATTTTTTGCTCTTAGAAATCGTTTGCTAGAATGTTTTGCAACCCATCCTATTGAAAAACTTGTATAATAACATAAAAAGTAATGTAATATCCTACTATTTTTTTCAGGATGAACATCAGCGAACCTACTGTGGATGTGTGAAGTGCCTTAATGCATATCCCTACTATTGCTCCAACTCAACAGTCCTAAAATAGAGACATGCAACCACCTTCTCTTACATATTAATTGTCCACTGATTGATTAGCGATTGAAAGGTTAGTTCTACCATGACATGGAGGGGGTAGGGGCGTTGTAGATGTCAAAAATCTATAAAAGTCACAAGTTACGCAATTGCGAGACAATTTGAACAGCAAGTGAGATTTTGCGCTTTACAGCACCATCTGTAAAGTAGATCTTGAGTGCACGCCCATGTTTTTTTTCTCAGAGGTGACCTTGAACATCAAAGCAGAAATTATCCAGATATGATCGCAAACACGTGTTACATCAAGATGTCGTTGATCAGTGCCGATTATGAGGAGGTACCAACGAATCCACCGAGGACATTATTGATGGCTGTCGCGTAATGGAAGATTACATCTTAGAATGGAATGTTTCTATCCACACGGATCACTACAACTAACCTAATATCTATTTTTGTTAAGGTTTTGTTTTATTTCTAGTTAGTTATTTGCATTAAAAAAAACTAGAAAAAATATCATCCTTTCGTTTAAAAACCCTATTCCATACCTTTAATTTAAAAAATATAATATTATGAAAAAAATGAATAGGATTTATAGAAAATAAAGTTGTTGCTAAAATATGATAAACTTTCAAAAAAGTCAGTTTTCCTATGAAGCATTAAACAAATTTTATTTTGCAAAATTCTTGAAAATTATTGAATTAAATTATATCTATAAATATTTTAGTAAATAATCAGAAAAGTGCAGGCAGCATGATTTGAGTTATAGGGTTAGAGTCTATCGATTTCCTGTGAAAGAGGGGATACACATACATAAAAAAACTGAAAAAGAATACATGGATAGAAATAAATGAAAAGGGGCTAAAAACCATAACAGGATGGACTGATGGATCGATAAACAATATACAAAACATATACAATTAAAACAAATATATACTTCTCTATAATTTGTGATGACAAGCCACAACTCTATCTCACTCTAGTTACAAATAATTTTATTATTTCGACAATGAGATAAGGAATACATGTCAATTAATAAAATTTGTACTTTTTGAACAAATTTCTGTAGGGTCAAATTGAATTAAAACGTGAATTCCAAGTTTCATCGGAGATGCACTGAAAGTGCACAAATAAAATCTTTTACATAGTTTCCATTTCACATAAGTATCAGGTTAAGACAAAATTATTATCATTATTCAATATTTATTGATATAATTATACTTCTTCAATACAAGGATAAAGTGGACACAACTAAATATTGTTGAGATGATATCTCTCAATATGGTTTAAAAGGAGATCAGTTAATTCATCGATTAAAGAAAATCATATTAGGTTTCGCAATTCGATAAGAAGAAGACTTTGGGGAGCTATAACCCACTTAAGGGAGTATAGAAGCAGATTTGACTGAAAATAATTTTTTTATATATAAAAAAAATTGTAAAAAGCAAAGAAAAAATAGAAAATATATTTGTTTGATTGCTATTACTCTATCTACAGTATTTAGCAAAAAAGATCAAGAATGTTCAGTGTCTTTCCTATAAATTAGGATTTGATGAAATCCATGATCTACCTACAATACTTCACAGTAAAAGTAAACACGTAAAATTTTAAACCCCTTTAAAATCCTTGCAATAATGCACCCAAAGATTGTGGAATCGATGTCTTTTGAAAATAATGTATGGCTACGCGGATATTGTGATTTTTACAATCGTAGGAAGAGAGTTTCAGTGCTGCATAAAGCTAGTTAGTTGTTTCCATTTTCGCAAATCTACTGTAAAAAATTTCTGTTTACATGTTCTATTAAATATATTGGAAGTTTATTTCCGAGACATTTTCCACGATAATTCAGTTTTAAAATGCTAGTCTTGTTATATTGCCATACAGGTAATACGACTATGCTGAATTTTAAGGAATAAAATTTAATAACAAATCGAAATTCGAAGATGCGAACAATCGAGCTCTAACTGCCAAGCTCTACGCCGAGTGTTTTACCACTAGATTATTAAGGCGCCATTAAAATCTCACTTCATAGAGTGAGTGTAAGGCAAAACTATAATGCTAGTAGTGGGAACTGAAAATCCAATACGAGTATAGTAAACGGCGCGTTTTTCTTGAAGCTGCAATACTCGTATTGGAATTTCACCTTCCAATCCCGGTTTGCAATTTTTCCTTACACCCGTTTTTGGAAGTATCTTTTTGACTCAGTGGCTAAACAACGCAGATAGGACTTACGCCAGGCTTTGTTCATGGAATCGGGACTTAGACTAAACATTAACCAATCCAGCCTGGACGTCCCAATACGTGATATACCAAAGCTTTAGTGTGATCGAGGATAGAGTCGAGAGCACTACTGGAACTGAATTTTTGTTGAGATATTCTTTTATTATGAATAAATAGCATCATATCAGGCTGCATTGAAGTTAAAAAGGGTTGCAAAAAGTTGGTTTGATGGGCTCAAGAATGGCCCTGTAAGTTGGGAGGCATTTACCGTGGCGGTTGTTAGACAATTTTCAGGGGAACAAAATTTTGGCCAACTTTATGAAATTGTTGGGAATTACAAAAGTGCACCGGGTCAGTCTTTGTCTGACTATTGTTTTGAGCAAGTTAAAAGAATAAATCTTCTAAATTTAGAAATACCAAAAGAAAAAATAGTCGAGTTCGTAGTTGATGGCATCCATGATGGTCAATTACGGACGAGTTTAATTACAGCAAAAAAGATCATGGTTTCTGAATTGAGTCAATTTTGGTGTCTCTCAACGTAGAAAAATCTAAAGACATAAAAAAATCTAAAGACGGGAATGATAAAAAGCGGTTTGTAGAGCATGAAAAGTCGAAGAAGTTTGTAAAACACACAAAGTATGCTGTCAGCATTTAATCACTCGATTGTTGTTCCGGTTGCACGTTCAAAAATTAGAATCCGAATTGATGAGATTGCTTTTAAGATAAAAGTTTTCATTGTCCCAGATAATCAAGTTTCAAAGGATATTCTTATTGGTAGGAATATTTTATTAAAAACTGGCATTAAAACCATATCAGATATATCGGGTGTAACGTTTACTTTGAGTGACTTTCTAAAACTAAACAACTTACCAGAAGTCGAGGTGATAGATTCTAACCTGATAAATTCGGTACAGAAGAGGACCATAGTACACTGGTGTACATAGTACACCAGTTACTAACACTGTTAAACGATTGTCGGGAGAAACGTATCACTAAACACAAAAGAGTTAGGCAAAACTAGCGCGGCAGAAATGAAAATAGATTTAACCTCAGAAACATCAGTTTTTCATGCAACATATCGGCTTTCAAAATCAGATCGGGACAACCTAAATGAAATGTTAACAGATTTGGAAAACAATGGTATAATTCGTGAAAGTATGTCGTCATATGCATGTCCGGTAGTTCTTGTTCGCGAGAAAAACGGGGAATTTTGTATAGCAGTAGAATACCGAGAACTTAATAAGATAAATAAGAGTATTGAATATCATATGTCAATAATTGAAGATCAAATAGATCCCCTTTGTGACAAACTAATTTTCACCTCGCTGGATTTTAAATCTGAATTCTTCCAAATTCCAATGGACCCTGATTCTGTGGAAAAACTGCATTTATTACACCTAATAGTCAATGGGAGTTTTTACATATGCCATTCGGGTTAGTGCTGCTGCAATATTCAAATGACCATGAATAAGGTCCATAAAGGTTGTGCACTCGTTTATGTCGATGATGTAATAATCGATACGGAGGATTGTTTTAAAGGCTCTTTAAGCAATCAACTTAACCTTAAATCTTAAGAATTGCAGATTTTTTCAGAGCAAAATTGATTATTTGGGACGTGAAATTTCTGTTGAAGCGGTTAGACCGGGGAAACATAAGGTTGCCCCCTTTAAAGAATTTATTGCGGAAAAACGTACCGATATTAGTAATTTATGATCCTGCTCGTGAAACTGAAGTACATAAAGATGTGTGTGCAATAGAATAAGGCGCTATTCCGATTAAATCGCACTTTTCAGCGCGATAAGGGCTACTGTAAATAAAAAGGATCTTCAGCCAAGAGTTGCTCGTTGGTGGTTTTATCTGCAGGACTACAAATTTGATGTCATGTATGGTCCTGGAGCACAGCCGTCCACATTACAGAAAAAGAATGGAACAAACTAGCACAGGTACTAGATCCAGGCATTGACGTAATCCGTAAGATCTTAGAATCAGGCAATATACAGTCAGAGACAAAGCAATACTTTGATAAGTATGACCTTAAAGAAACTACTGTTTTTCGAAAGACTGACTCGGTTCATAAATGGGTGGTACCACGAATGTATATATTAAATTTCCATCAGACTTTTTTTAACACTGTAGAATTACCCAAGCGAGGGGAAACAGAAGGCACACTAGAGAATTTCTGTGTACAAATTAAGTTTCTACAAGTAGCTACACTTAGACCGAAAAAAGGATATTCTAATATTAAGAGTGTCATATTCTTACAGGCATATTCTTGGTAATATTCTTAACTGAGAATATGAGTGGGGAAGAATAAATGTGCAAAGGAAAATGCGCCTTCCTCTGTTCAATAATTTCTTTTAATGTTTCGTGCCACGTGCTTCTAAATCAGTTCATTTTTTTGTGTAATTTTTGGCATTAAGTATTTTGCGCTAAAGAAAAGTGGTAAGTAGAACATACAAATAATTACATATCTTTCATAAAAATGTGCTTAGTACATCATAGTTTTCAAATGAAAAAATAATTTGTTACCTATACATTTTTTGACTTACTAATTTAACAGCATACTTACTTCTGACTGATGTTCACAATATATTTATTTTTCTAATCAAGATTTCGCAAATCACTATTTACATATATTAATTATGTATTTATTTCGCGCAGTCACAACGAGACATAACCTCTATAGTCTAGGATTACCTATACCTTATTATCATATAGAAAAGAATATTGTATATATTCTTAAGGTAAGAGGGCCTCCATCTTACATTACGAATACATTCTTGGCGCCTATTTAAGTTTCAAATATTTTTCAGGTTAGTTTGAAATTCTTAAAATTAGAATACCGCTTTTTCAGTGTAAGAATATAACATATGTAGGATGTTATAGTGTTGACCAGGGTGTAATATATATTTCAATTATTATCTTTAAATATATTAAGAATATAACACCCATGTGCACTGAGAAAAATTCCTGGTAACTGTGACTTCTTTTTCCTAGTCGCCGGAGGCTCCTACAAGCCAAATTTAGTTGAAATAACTGTGTGTAGTTAAAATAACTGATGGTTTCAGTTACTTCAACGACTGTAATTAGTATATGCAACCACTTTCTTTAGTCACATAATTCTTCCACAGACAAAAGTTGTTTGCTTGAACTACTTTAACTAGTAAACTGAACTATTATTTATAGTTTTAAAAGGTTCCCGCAACTAAGTCACACTTATTTTCACCGATAGTCCTAGTAAATGAAAATACTCTTCATAGTTCTAAATTACGCCAATATCAGTTACGTAGCCTGATTTCTTAGTAAATTCAATTGCTTTTACTAGTTTCAGGAGGTTCAGCTGGACCGTAGCAATGGAATAATCTCGCTCTGAAGGAATTACGTTCATCATGGTAGCCTTAGCTCCAGATAAATATGCTTTACTACAGGTCGACTGCTGTCTTAAACACTCGACGCGCCATTTCTGTTGCGAGAGAGGCGGCACGTCGCGCCCTGGCGGGTTTTTTCTCAACCTACCAGCTGCACATACAAGTGTTTGACCATTTTAAAGTGGTCCTACTCACTACACGCGAATAGTCGTAATTTTTATACTATTTTTAACTACTTATCTATAACTACGAGGATAAGGTTATTTTTATTACAATTGAATCCTTTAGTACAACTATTGTGAATAGTCATTGTTACTATATTTTCGTAGTCACCTCTCCTACAAATGTAAAGCAGTTGATTCAACTAGGAGAAACGGTTATGTCAACTACAGCTGATTGACTTATTTCAAGTAGTTTTTCTTAATACATACGAATAGTAATAATGATTGGAAAAATGGTACTCGCGAGGACTTTTTTTCAACTACACGACTATAGTTCAGTATACCATAGCTATTTTTTCAGTGTGTCTATTTTCGCGTATACTGGTGTTATCAAAATAATTTCCAGAATATCTTTAGGTTTTCCCTTATTTTCTGCATCTAGAGGAAAACTATGAAATGTAAGAGAAATTCTGAGACCAGATTCAGATTCAGCGGCTCAAAATTTATAAGGGTACACGAAGAAAAATAGATATTGAAAAGTAGATATTGAAAACTTTGATATTTAACCATAATATATAGATATTACGGCATAATATATAATATCTTCTATTCAACATACAAGATATTAAAGGGCAATATCTGTTTATATTGGAAGTATAAAACGTGTGATATTATCAGTTAATATCTAAGATATTAAAAAAGCGAAATTTTATAGGAGTAATGTCGTTGACGTGTGGCGTGGCGGCAAAAGATTTTAGCACCCCTTTGTCTGTATCTTTAGCATTTTTTTTAATTAGCCTCGAACAGTGCAATATTTGTTCTACACGAAAATTGAATAATTATGGAAAAAGTCGAATGCTTGAGGATTCTGATATAAAAACAGAGGACTATGATATAAAATCATTTTGCATTTTATATAAAATGGCATGCTTTACAAGTAATTTTTGCACAATTAAAAAATACTTCTTGAATTTTTAATATCCACGGATGTTCTACGTCAATATCTAGATTTCTGCCCCATAGTTAAATCGCTAAGATCTTAACTAGTAATATCTAGATAGTATGTGCCAATATCTATTTTTCTCCTGTAGCCTTGTCACTTGTCGCGTGCAGACAACTTCTTTTATTTTGCGGGCCTGTGTTACTTGAGAGTGGTTACAAAAAATTGTTTTTTTTTGTAATAAATCTTCTACAATTATTCAATAATTATTCTTTAATACCAAAAACCAAAGATATGTTTATCATCATTAAAATTGTATTATATAATTACCATATGTCTCAACAATTTTTTAAATAAATAAATGAAGATGGCCATCAGGACTTCGTGTACCGAAACAAGGGTGTTTCTCGAATTCTAAAGAAAAAATTCCTTGACAATTCCAGGGGGTTTCCAGTTTTTCCAGGTGAAAATATAACCCTATTTTTTATTTAAACCCTAACTAAATTCAATTCAAATAGCTCAATCATTATGAAGAATGATCATTTATGGGGTTTGAAATTGTCTAATAGCATCTTTTACGTACCAGGACGTTGATCAAGTTCTATTTCGAAATATAAAATAATCCACTGTATGAGTTATACGTACCTGAAACACAAAAAAATGTACACCTTAGTATTAAGTACAATACAATACAATACAATACAACAATTAAATATCTCCATTGATTATGATGAATGTATATTATGAATATTTCCATTCGTGAACTGTTAAATCGCATTTCACTGAACTTATTTAAAAAATCAGCCAATTGTAAAAATAATAGTAAGTACACAACAAATACGCGATGTTATTATAAATAAAGGTTTTTAATCCTTATAGGTATATTTTGACTTTATGAGGCTCTTCACTTGGGGCGATCGCTTGAAAGATTGATCAGCAGCCTGGTTCGGAGCAGTGTTGCGGAACGAAAGTGTTATTTAAATAAATAACACGGGAATTCTAGAGAAATCTAAAATCTATATACTATCCCCACATTACTCCTTTCCTCGCCAATGGTATAATATTAAATATCTGAATTTGTAGAAATATATACACTGCGAAACGTCTCACAGTGATACGAATATGAAACTTTATATTCAATCAAATGTATAAGCTTTGAGAGATCGAAATGAAAATCAAGGATATTAAATTGAAGGCATGAATAAACGTGCTTCTGTTCCTAAATTTTTAGAAAGATAAAAAAAATATATTTTTAAATTTTTTATTTATGGTTCTAAAATATTAGGACCATATAAACGTCCCTTACTGTATTCTATTTCATTTTCCAAACTATAAACTTGATATTTCATTTCGTTGTGACGGTAGTGTTTTAAAAATAATATCCTAAGGTAGGAGCCAGGTAAGTTTAAAATGACCTTCAAATTTGAAAATAAATAATGGTTTATGATATATTATAAATTACTACATCAGAAAGGGTGAAAACATGAACCAGAGAATCCCTTAAAGTGTCGCATACTTGCCAATTTATTGCCCCTCCTTGCGCAAACGGAACCCTCGACTTCCGATCAATCACGTCCTATAGCCCACTTTCCGCAAGAACCGAGATTTAAGCATCGTGCTGAATCTCTTCCCTCTTAGTCCACGCCAGACCACTAACCCCTAATGGAACCATTTAGGTACGACGAGAGAAAGAGAAAATAGTATGAGCAAAAGACGCGATGGTTGAAAACGTCTTGCATTTTTAACATAATCTGGCGTTAGACATTTTATTTATTTAAGACACTTTCGATCAGTCACATGAAAGCACTTCTATAGTCGAGACAGTACCTTTTATATCGTACAATCTAAAATACAGAAAAGCATTCATTATAGATACATTTACTAAGAAGGAACAGGTAGAACTCTCATCCTACTATTTGAAATTGTTCATCCTACTCTTTTAAATAGTCAGTTTAACTTGACAAAAAACAAAATAGTAAATTTAACAACATTCACAGACGAAAAGCTGCGCTTCAATATAAAATAGAGCATTCTTCTGACGATCCATTTTTTCCGTAATAAAAATTATGTTTATTTGATCATTATTATATAGAAATATTTTTAGGAGTGGATAGACTGCCTGTACCGGTAAAAAAGTTCCCTGCCGGTACCAGCAAAAAAAGTTTTCTGCCGGTACCGGCAGATAAGTTTTTTGCCGGTGCCGGTAGAGCATCCACTGCCAATATTATTTTACAATTTATAGTGTCGTGTAAACTATGATCTACAGTAAAAATAAGTAGTAGTATCCATCAAAGTGACAGGATCATTAATTGCAGCATCGACGAACAGTACAAAATAGTGAGTGGATCAGTAAAATGGACTAATCCGCAAATCAGCACTACTTGAGAATTGGTACTGAAATGGTATGGCAGTCACATTTAATTTGCATCCCGAGTAAAAATAATTCGTCTTGGCTAAGTCCTCGTCCAAGACATAGCCAATATATAGCCAAGACGTTTTTATAAGTCTCGCCCCTGGCCGCAGGCAAGACCTCCGAGGGTCATCACTAATCCGCTTTAAATTTTACAGAATGTTTATATTATTTATCTCCATGGTTATCCATTTTTTCCTATCGCCAACAGTTCACTAGATACTTAAAGAAAATCACAGTTTTAGTCTTTTTGCGGAAAATTGTACATGCATGTAGTTCTTGAGACTGACAGATTCTAAATTTTGAATAAGCGAATCATTTATTGCAAAATTACAAGTTCTATCAGTCGTAAAATTTTAATCCCTAGTAGATGTCAACTGCTTGGCTCCAGTCTAGCTACCTGAATCCTGGAAATCGCAGGCCCTGACGGTGGGTTCCATAGTTTGTAGAGGTCGGTGTATAATGGACAAGAAATTCAAAAACGAAAACTTTTGTAATTTTGACCCTGGAAAATATTAAACCCCTAAATTGGTAATATAACTTTCTTTAGAGAAAATTTTGTTTACTTCTCTACACTTAAACTTCCCCTCTTAAGACCGTAAACCTTAGTCATAAACTCAAGAGTTACGTTTTTCACTACTAAGTCTCGCCCCTGGCCGCCAGTGAGACGCCATCTTAGAGACGAACTCAAGACGAGCCAAGTCGAACTCAAAGACGAAATATTTTTATTCGGGATATTATTTTAAAATCTGATGAACTGGCTTGTTTTCCACATAAGTACTTCGAAGTTCAGTAGATTTAAGCTGGGTTTCAGTCAATGATGAGGTTATTTTCATCTGCGTTCATAATAAATTTTTGGTAAAAAGATTTTGATGAAGATCTTCAGACGAAGCGAAATGTTTAGTTAGTGCATTTTCGTTTGAACACTAAATAAAACAAGTACATCCAAACCTCGATTTACATCCCGTGTCGGGGTTTGCCTGCAAATAGCCTTGGACTTAAATCGGGGGAAGCGTAACGCAAGCAGTCAGGATCGCCTGAACTACATCCAATTAGAATATATAATGTTGCGCAATATAATCGACTGAGTATTAGTGCAGTTCTGATTTAAATAGCTTTCTGACGTTAAGGCTGTGGTTCAGCCACAATAATTTCAAGCAAAAAAAAAATTAGGAGAAAAATATTGTTGAAGAATAGCTATATTTGAAGATATTTATCTACTTACCTCACATAACGGCTTTGTGAGGATCTTCACTTGGGGTGATTGCTAGAGAGATTGATCAGCAACCTGGGTCGGAGC
>JAAAKG020146234.1:0-10710 GCA_010014905.2 Druon quercuslanigerum
GGGGTTGGGGGGGGGGAGGGGGGGTGGGGGGGGGTGGGGGGGGGGGGGGGGGGGGGGGGGGGGGGGGGGGGGGTGAATGATCTGAAGGTAAAAGAATTACGAGAAACTATGCGCGTAAGGAAACTAGATATTTTATGTATGCCTGAAATAAAGAAAAAAGTATGCAAAATATGCGAACATAGAAAGCAAGGTATTGAAAGATGGATTTGAAATATGGTCAGGAGTAGATAGTGAAGCACTTGATAGGCAAGGAGTAGGTCTGATTTTGAATGAAAGAGCGTGCGAGCATATCGGAGATCATGATTTCGTATCTCCCATACTGATTTGGGCTAGACTGAAAGTAGGAATTAGAAGATTATTTATTATAGCATGTTACGCGCCAGTTGATAGTGACCTCAGAGAAGTAAAAGATGCTTTCAGGGACACTTTAAATGATACGATAAATATTTGCGATCATGGTGAAAGAATAATTCTGCTAGGAGATATAAATGCATGGGTTGGCATCCAAAATCAGACTACAGAAAGAGTACTAGGTAATTTCAGGGACCCAAGAACAAACTATAACGGAGATAAATTAGTTGGCTTATGTCTAGAAAAGGGCCTGTTTATAACAAATACTTGGTTAAGACATAAAATGATTCACATATACACCTGGTATAAAGGAAATAGCCACATTATAACTGACTTCGTTATTGCGAATGAAAGACTAAGAGAGCTGGTCAAAGATACATGGGTCATGAGGGGTTCTGAATGCAATACTGATCATTACCTTCTGATTTCCAAAATTAACTTAGGTCGGGGATGGAAAAAAGAGAACCAAGAAGACAAAACAATCGCGAATCAAAATTGAGAACCTGCAGCAACCGGAAATAAGAATAGATTTCTAAAAAGAGATAATCGAAAGCATAGATAGGGCAACTTGGAAGGCGCTTATGAGAAACAAAGATATATATAGGGCGTATGGACTAAGTTCCGGGATATCATTGTTAGATGTGCGATCGAAGTGTGTGGTACCGCGGTTGTAGGAAGAATGCCTGGTAATGCAT
This sequence comes from Druon quercuslanigerum, assembly GCA_010014905.2. Classification (NCBI taxonomy): domain Eukaryota; kingdom Metazoa; phylum Arthropoda; class Insecta; order Hymenoptera; family Cynipidae; genus Druon; species Druon quercuslanigerum. The sequence goes on from JAAAKG020146234.1 coordinate 1,047, forward strand.
GGTGAAATGATAAAATTCAGGCTGCCAAAAAGCGAACAAAGAAGCATACGGGAGAACATTGTACATCGCAGGTCAAGAGGATACTCAAACGTTTAGCTAAGGGAAGTAAAGATAACATTTAAGCAGACGAAGAGAAGAAAATACAAAATAACTTTAAAAGAAGCAAGAAATTGATTTATAAAAAAATGTAGGGAAATAAAAATACAAAATTTGTCAACATGAGAAATATTAAATTGGAAATGCTATATGATGCAGACGGAATTATACACGCTTTGTAGAACACGATGCGTTAGAAAACTCAATAAAGAAAGTGTGTGTCACTGACGTTAGGGTTATAATTAAGAACTTGAAAAACGGTAAGGCTGAAGGGGGAGAAAATATTAACACTGAAATGCTTAAACACGGTGGCGAGAACATATCACATTATAGGCTGTGCAAATTGATAAATTCATCTATCGAGACAGGAGACGTGCCAAATTGGAAAAAAGCGATTATCGTACCAATATACAAAAGAAAGGGAGATTCAAGCGAATACAGTAATTACAGAGGGATCAACGTATTAAGTGCCGTAAGTGAAATATAATCAATAATACTTATTTGTAGGGTAAAAAAGACTTGGGAAGTTCAAAGTGGGTTTATGCCAGGAAGGTCATGTACGGATCAAATATTTAGCTAAAGGCAAATCACAGAGAAAAATTTCGAGAGTAGGAAAAAAATTTGTTTGTGCTATTCTTTACCTAGAAAAAACTGCTGAGAAGGTAAATAGAAGTAAACTTTGGGAAGTCTTGAAAGAGTAACGAGTCAATGGATGGCTCCTTAGAGCTATAAAAACAATATATACGGGTAGCAAAGCGAGTGTAAGAGTTAATCGGAAATTGAGTGACTGTTTCAATATTATGCAAGGAGTTAGACAAGTATGCATTATGTTTTCGTGGTTATTTATATTATTCATGAACAAGTGTTTACGAATCGCTCTTTTCGACGAAGGAGGTGTGTTTCTCGATACAGTAAGGGTACGTTTGTTAGGGTTCGCAAATAATAAGGTTGTTATGGCAGAGTCAGTCGAAGATTTGCAAAGAATTTTGAATAAACTGAATGCAAGCATGAGGAGAATGCGCCTCAAAATTAATGCAAATAAAACAAAAATTATGGTGTTCGAAGGAAAGAGTGAGAAAACAATATGCATCATTGTATTCAAAATTAGAAGTATTAATTTTAATTGGAAAACGTTGTAATAGGAATAATATTTAGATTAAACAAATAAAGAATTTAATTAAAATTTTTAATTAAACTTACAATCCTAATGCATAAAATAAGTCTTCATTCTTCACTCATTGAAATATGTATTCCTTTTTGCATCCTCATTATTTATGATTGAAAAATTATTATAATATGCCGAAACTTCACAACTCAGTTTTTGAACGGTTCTTGACGTTTTGAAACTCCCTGAAGCCGAAAATCAATTTTACAATTTAACATGATAACTCTAAAAAACATAGGCGGTCCATATTTTCGGGCTTTGTCACACATTTTTGTATTCTAAAAGGAAAAGCGAGTTTGTTGAAGTAAGCTTAAAGGAAGAATTGAAGTTTTTTAAAATATCGACTACTGTTCACTCAACAATTTTTTGAAAAGACTTGATGTTTTCGTTTTATATTTCTCTAAAATCCTATGCTAAAGACTTTCAAAAAAATTTTTAAAGAATTTATGTTATGTTTTGTTTATTGAAAATAATATGCAAAAAAATATGCCCGCCGTGCGGGGACTTTCGCATTGCGAGCTACGCGCCCGGAGCTTTACGCCAATTTTTAGCGTGCCTTGGACGCGCGGGTACGCTCTCACGCTTCGCGCTCATTTTCGTACGTTAAATGCGTATACTTTAACTACATTAGTTCAAATATCCTAAATATTATAACATAAATCGAAAACTGTGATTTAAACTTCTGAGGAATTACAGCCATAAATTGCATCTGAAATTTTTTTAAATTTGTTTTCAAAGAAGATTCTCAAAGCACCGACGGCTTTGGCAATTACATTCTCATTAAGAAACTCGCGCTTGATAATTTATGTCCAATTGGCAAACTTTATCAAGATATTTTGAAAATCTTGTTCAAATCTATTAAAAACAACGCTTCAAACGTACGCATCTCTGGAAAACAAAAATTGCATATTTTTGAAAATGATCCCACTTTTTGAACTTTTGTCTAATTAGGAAATTTTATCAGAATAGTTTCAAAATAAATATATTTTATATCTAGTAAAAATTTGGATGGATATTTTTTATTATTTTTTTTTTGTTCTAATTTTTTGTTCTACTAATCTATAAGAAACTTTGACCAAAATTTCTAAAATTTGAAGAAGAAAAAATTTCAAAGATTAAATCGATTGGACAATTTCTTCAAAAGTTAGTGTGGCTATAACATTCAGGTAACCATACAGACATACAGAGAGACAGACAGCGACGAAATTTTATGATTTTCGGACACTGCGAGTGCCGAAAGGTAAAGTTCCGTTAAATACCAGAGACCGAAAATTTAGACGATTATATTACACTCCTATATGAATGAGAATGTAAAAATAGAAAATTCAGATTTTCGGCAAAACCACAGGAGATACGAAAAAAAGTTGTATGGATGAATTACAGTTTTTAAAAAGCCTTTTAAAAAAAGGTTTATCCCTTTTTGGATAGAATTATTTGTTTATTTTATTACATGAAAATACTATGCTAATATATTTTATATTTTAAAAATTAGTGCAACCTTTCTTTGAAACAATTTTTCGATAGAACTAGTCGATTTTAATTTATTTATCGAAATGCATATGCATATGCAAAACTCGAAAATTGTAATCCTACGCTAAAAGACGGGAAATACGTGAAAAGTGACTACTCCACGACTCATTTTTTCAGTGGTTTCCCACATTGGAACCCTGCCAACCGTCATAATAACAGTATATAGACCTACTTAGTCCACTTTTTCAATTTTTAAAGTTTTTCCCGTTTAAATTCACCATGTCAACCGTTTTTAACTTTTTATTGCAAAAGAAAGGAAAGACACACTCTTGAAAAATACAAAATGCAGTTTTCAATGTCACGTCAAGCATCTAAACACAGACTTCATATTATTTCCCCTATTCCCATCTTTGTCCCTTTTTATAAAGAATTCCTATTTCTCCCATAATTTTTAAAAACTTCCCCTTTAATAGTTTTTTTTTAATGAAATGATAACTGAATTACTAGAACATAATACAATTTAAATCTATTTTCATTAAAGTTAATTATTTTTATTGACAAGTCTACTACATATTATATTTATAGTTCAGAATTCGCCTCTTTTGGTTAGACATTGTACTATTTTGTTGAAGATTGAACTATTTTGTTGTTAATTCTATCTTTTTACACTGAAAATTAATTTTTTCAACTTCAATGTTATCTACTCTATTTTTAGTTGTAAACTGACCGCATTAGTCGAAAATTTGCATATTAAATTTTCATTGAGAATTCATATTTTTTTATAGAAAATTCAACTATTTATTTGAAAGTCGAACCAATATGTTCAACTTTATTGTTAAAAATAACTTGGAAATGCAACCATTTGGTTGGAAATTCATGTCTATAAAAATAAATTTCTTAAGAATAATCGGAAAATTCAAGATTTTATTTTTATTAAGAAATTTATGTTAAGCGAACATTTATAAAGATTTAAAAACAATGCTGATATTTGAAGAAATAATCCTTAAGAGTTCGAATCATTTTCAGAGATATGTACCTAGAAGATTGCAAGGTTTTGAAAAAATTAAAAACTAATTAACACTTTTAGAACATTTCAACAATTTTTTAAAGAAAATGTACATTTTAAATATGTAGAAAAAATTAAAAGCTGTTTTGGAATTTTAAAGGATTTTATGAAAATATAAGTTCTTTGTTACGATTCATGAGGAAAATTAAATTATTATTTTTTATTTTGACAAATAAGTTCTAAGATAACATTTTACAACATTTTCAAAATTGTCAAAAAAGAATCTGAAAGATTTTAAGGCAATTTTTCAGCATTTAGAAAAATGTTTGGATAAAGTAGTATAATTTCAAAAGGTATTTGCGAATATTAAAAGATCTTAAAAGACAAAACATATTTTAAACCTTAAAAAGATATCCGTAACTTTATAAAAAAAAAATTAATTTCTTTCGAACTTCTGAAAGACAAATTTTTCCTAATACTCTGTAAAATCATGTAAAATAAAAAAAGGCTTCAAACTTTTCGAGATTCTATTTTGATAAATATCTTAAACTTTCAAGGGTAATAATATGCAATTCTCATTTTAGTTATTTTCCGCTTACTTCTACCTAATATGGCCGCAAAAAATCAAGACCCCATGACTTTAGAAGGTAATTACTTCGCAGGAAGAAATGTGAGGAGGTTCTAATAACAATCACATGAATTCGCTAAGTTTTCTGAATAAAATGGTGTTTCTCTAATTTGCGTAAAAAATTTCGTTCAGAGCTATTCAACGAAATAGAAGTAAAAATGCTGTCGTGAGGCCCATTGCTCACACACCTTAACTTTCACATGACCCCAGTGCTAAGAATATGTTGAAAAAAATTTGAAAAAAATCTGGAGTATACTGCAACATGTTTAGAATGCAGTAGACACCTTAAAATTTAAAAGTATTTTCAAATGTCAGTTTTGCAAGCATTTTTTCTGAATGTTTTTATTTAGAAATTTAATGGATCTATCGCGCTGATTAATGGCTTAAAATGTGTGGTAATGTACATTGATTCCTATTTTGTCCATAAAACTGAATAAAAATTATCTTTCCGCGATAAAAATCATTCAGAGTTATCTTAAGTTTAATGAGGCAAGGCGCGTGTCTAAGGAGTAGGAAAAAGTGTAGAAAAAAAGGTCCGTCATATTTCCCAGCGGCTGGCAGACGCTATCCCCAGATTTTCCCACGGCCGTTACTCGCTCAGCAGGACCGTCTCAAAGTTTTTAGGCTGGGCTGCGCCCTCCACTCCTGATATAAAATTTTAATATCCTAATGCAGTATCAAGCTTGCACACGAATTATCTTGTATTTTGTTCATTTAATTGAGTACACTCATTTCTATATTGTAATATATTTTTGTAATTATTAGGCTGTTAATTTGCTACTGAAATGCGTCAAAGTATTTGTTATATGAGCAATTCCATGTAAAGTTACCTGAAGAATGTAAGCTATTGTTAGAAACTTTGATGACAATTACAGTATTTGTTCTCTTGGGTGTTGAAAGAAAAACTCACAAATGATTTTTGAAAAATTTTAAAAACTTTGAATATATTGAAAATTTGAAACTTTTTAATTTTAATTTAACTCTCATAAGTTTGGACCAATTTTCTAACCAAAACGGTTTAGTTTTCAAAATTATAATTAATTTTTTAATTAAATAGTACAATTTTGAATCAAAAGAGATAAATTTTAACAAAATATATAATAGTAGACTTTTAAAGCAAACAAAATAAAAATAATTATATTTTCGTACTGGTTTCTGAATTATTTCAGTTCGCATTTAAGGGGGTCGTCTAGATAAGCGCTCGATTTTCGAGCGTATTTTTGAGGGTGGATTGCAAAAAAATTAAACATGATAATGAGATGTGGTTTTCTTTATGATTTTCGTACATTTTTTTCCCTAAAAATCGATACATTGTAATTATTTATTTATCGACAATTGTGCCCTTGGGATGACCTCAACCGCGTCTCTATAAAAAGATTGTACCCGACTTTGTGGCAAGCCTTCTCAGATTTGACTGCATAAAAAAAAAATATTTCTGTATTTGTTATGACTTTGGCTATGGCCTGACACGAGTTTTTTTAAAAAAAAGTTGACAATTCTCAAAATTATGGATGTTTGAACAAAAAAATCCCATATTTACCATTTTTTTCGAGCTAAAAAGGGCTGTAAAAACGTGAAAAAAATTTTTTTTCCAAAAAAGCTCGTGTCAGGCCATAGCGACACCTCTGTTGAACAATTTAAAATTTATAAGCAAACAATATCTCAAATACTCTAGTCAGGCCCTTGCCAACACTTTTGAAAAACACGACTTTTGGGAAAACGCGTTTAAAGATAAACAATGAAATTAAACACGATTGGCAAAACTTACAGTTTAATTGGCTATGCCAGGTCCATAGAGCTCTCCTTCCTTGTTCTACGAGTCACATGAGTGAAACAGCTGACTGTTTTTGTTGGGAAATAACACACACAAACACATAGGAACACGAAAATCTATTGAAAGACAGCGTAAAAGGACAGAAAGTGGCTATGTTTGGCCACCCATATCTCGTGAAAGATTCTTTTTATATTAAATCATTTATAGGGTACATTTCTAGTATCATAAAGATTCGAAATATGTAACAAAAAATCGATTTTTTGAAACCGCGTAACTAGACGACCCTCTTAAGCGAAACAACAAAGAAAGGAGTGCGCATTTCTTGAAAATAGCGAGACAAAGAGGAAATATTTAATAAATAGTAAAACAAGGGAATAGGGATAACAGTGTTAAGTCCTCTATGTTTAGTGTCCATGAAGGTCAACACTTTCTTTTCGGCTAAATGGAAAAATATTTGTACTCTACTATATGTGGTGCAACATTTGTGGTAACAGATTTATTTAACCATACATTTACGATAATATTTATCATTAATTGGGTTCATTGTCAGTCTCCTCAGATTACATATTCGACACTTTAAAATATATTTGTTCAAACCTGCATCTTATTACGAAATTTTTTTAAAAAATACACCCTTATAGGATTAAAGTCACCAAACTTATGAGAGTTAAATTAAAATTAAAAAATGTCAAAGCTTGCAGTATTCTTAAAAAGCATTCTCTTAACGAAATACAATATTGAAGAAAAAACAATTACAATAGCTTCGTAATATTCCTTAATTTCTTTTAAAAGTTGTCAGAAAACATTGTTTAAGTATTCTTTAAAAAATATTGTTTTCCTGATTGACGAAAAGCTAATTTTGAAAGGCAACAAATTTTTGTTACTTTTGCAGAAATAATTCTTAGAATAACAGAACATTTATTATATATTTTTACGAATTCTGCAGCTACAATGTTTAAATTTAAAAGCAGAATTAAATGTTTTACTTTCACCGCATTAATTCTCAAACTCGTCAAAATGTCAGGGATTTTGTCGGCCTATTCGCATTTTTAATTAAGGCATATGCGAGGAAATGGTAAGTTGAAAGACAAAGGGATTATCTTATGGAGAGCCTAAAGTCCTAAAGCAACTTCGAATCCAGTGAGGGGTAGTGTCGTTGCACAGTGGAGGGGTAATGGTATACAGGTAGCCGTGGAGGAAAAGACGATCGCCCTTCATTCAATCTTTCGAGTTTTCTCACAACAGGCTGAATTGTGTAATAAAACATTAAGGTGGAAATCCCCAAAAATTGATTGTTTAAAACCATGTATACGGACTGTAGGGTAAATATATGCGATTCGTATGAGATTCTACAGGTTTCCCTAGTTTAAATGAGGAATTTAAAGTTTAAATGGCCTTAAATAATTATGGGTCGCCTAATAGTGGGTACCTTAAATATTTGCACTTTTATATTTGGGTTAAATGATTTAGAAGAAGTTTTTAAAAATGTGCAAGAGCTGTATATATATTGTAAAAAATGTTTGAAATTTTTTTTTTATCTGAGAAAAGTTTTTAATAAAATTTTGTAAAACGAGTATTTCAAACTGATTTAGACAGAATGATCTACATAACATAATATGGGGAAAGTGCTTAAAATTGTACAAAGAGAATTTCTGGAATTTACAAATTCTTAAAAATAAAATTTTGCAAATAAGCGTATAAAGCTGATTTATGCAAAAATTATAGAGAGTTTTAGGAAAGGTACAATTTCCAATATAAGACACGCATTTTCAACCAAATAGTTGCATTTGAAAACAAAAACATCAATTTTCTACAAAAAAGACGAATTTTCAAGAACAAAAAAATGAGTTTTCAAACAAAATAAATAATTTCCTTCCGAAAAAACAAACAATTTTTCAACAAATTACTGGCCTAATAAATGAATTTTCAAGAAAATAAATAAATAATAATATAAATAGCTGAGCTTTTAACAAAACAGATCGATTCTGCAGCAAAAAATACGAATTTTCAACAAAATACATGAATTTTCAACCAAATTAAATAATTTCCTTCCGAAAAAAAACAAATTTTTAACAAAATACTGGCCTCATACATGAATTTTCAACTCGAAAGATAAGGTAGATGCACTGGTTATCGTTACTGCATTAGTTATCGTCAGATGGCCCAGTATTTTTTGTATTACAATAGTCGCTCTTGCCGCGTGTGATTAAACTTGTGATTTTAGGTCAATTTCAATATTCTTCAATCAAATTAGTATATTTTTCTCATGTTTACTTGGTTATGTGCCTGGCGACAACTAACGCACTTGCATAATTTTAATTTTAATTGCGAATAACAATTGACTCCAATCAAATATTATGTTAAATAATCAAAATTCAGTTTCTCTATATCTACTTTAATCGTTTAAGACCTTTGTCATAATAAAAATTAAGTTTTAAATACAATTATATATACGACAAATTGCCAACAGAATACATGAATTTTCAACGATAAAAAATGAGTTTTCAACCAAAATTAATAATTTCCTTTCAAAAAGAAAACCTATTTTCAAAAAAATACTGGCCTAATGCACGAATTTTCAACCGAAAAGATAAATTTTCTAAAAAGAAGAATAATTTTCTATCGAAAAAGTAGTACTTCCAATAAAACACATAAATTTTCAACCAAATCGTTGGATTTTTAACCAAAAAGATCAATTTTATTCCCAAAAAAATACGAATTTTTAAGAACATTAAAAAATAGTTTTCAACCAAATGAATAATATCCTTTCGAAAAAAAAAACAAAAAAAAGAAGATTAATTTTCTATCGAATAAGTAGAATTTTCAATAAAGTATATAAATTTTCAACCTTACAATCATTTCAAGTCAGTTGCGTTTACAATTGTTAAATTTCAAATGTTATTATTTTAAACGTGTCAAAGTTAGAACAATTAAAATTAATTATAGTCTTTGTTGGAAAAATATTTCATGAAATATATCGAATTATCTCCCTAAATCGCTAATTCAGTTTTATAACTTTTTAAAATCATTCTAGTTTTAATTTTTAGACTTTTTGCTGTATGTCGAGAAATTAGCATTATTCAGAAACGAAATACAATACTATTTTCTTGATACATATAGTTTATAGTATGTACATATTTATAACTTAGCTGATAAACTTCTAAACATAGTTCATCTTGGGAATTTAATTATTTAAAGTTCAAAGATTCGTAACGCCCCGAGTTACATAATGTAGCCTCTCGATAGGCAACCGGTAATACCACGTCGTAGGGACAGGCTAATTTTGCCTCATTCTGGAGCAACATAAGAGCGTAAACTCGCAGCATCCCACATAAAAAACTTCTAGTGAAGATGCGAGACCCTCGGATGGGGACCGGGCTAGAAAACGAGAGTCTCGACACAGAATCGGCAGTTGGGGGGTTGCGTGGGTTACGCAACGGTTCTTATTTTGAGGACTAGCTATCCTCAAGGAAAGAATTCAGAGTTTATTTGAGTCTTAGGCTTAAAATCCTAAGTCCCAAATAT
>JAAAKG020146235.1:0-10710 GCA_010014905.2 Druon quercuslanigerum
GGCTCTCCAGTATGTATCCTCGCGAATTATGATGAATGCGCAAGCAGGATAGAGAGTTCCAAAACAGCGACTGACACTAACGAATCTACTAATCACTTGCCGCGTTCACGACCGTGTTTAGTAGCGAAGTACCGGGTCATGAGTACCTGTAGGATGGATGGTGGGCCAATAATAATATTAACTCTACGAATAAGCGATCTTCCAGGGCTTCCAATTCCTATTACGATAAAGATGCATTTTCCACGATATTGAAATCAATTTTGCTTTTTACTTTCCTTTTTAAGGATTACCCGTTTGGCTCTGCTCTTCTCCGTTGCTTTCCCTTACTTCTTCCAATTTCTTCAACCACATCACTCCCTGTCCATTACCGTCCAAAATCCACCTCAAACATTCAACTGTCCATCTTCATCTCCTGTGCATCTCTCTAATACATGTGCCCATGACTACAATTCGTATCCACCTACTCTACAGAGATTCTCCTCTTTATCCATCCAATATCTGCATGTTCTCACTCCTTCTCCCATTCTAAACCATACAACTCTACTCCATTTTTTTCCTTTTTTATTTTTTGCAGATATTCTGGTTCCGTGAACCCTTTTACCATCATACACCATCTACTGTACCTAGAATCCATAATCTTTGTCCATCTCTCTTCTCCATGTTTTACTAATAGCTCTAACTCTATGCCCTGCTATTCCATAACCCCTTCTCGTATATTACAAACACTTCTCATTTTCCTCCTGTCTTCCTTACATTTTAAATTTCCCGAATTGCCTCTCGCCTCATTCTTCCGAATTTCGTCCAAACATGCTCGTGTTATTTTGCTTCCCTCTCCCCTTCTTAGCTTCTCTTTAAACCTCCGGGCTCTCTTAATTAGTCTAGTAACCATTTGTTCCTTCCCTAATGCTTCCCTTAGCATGTATCATTTGCAACTCCAGCAAACCCCCCTTACCCATCTCAAAAATCGCTCATGCATGTTCTCAACTTTCCTATGATCCTTCCATCCCCAGATCTCCACTCCATAACATAACACCGCCCAGACTATCCCATCCTTAGCCCATCACTTTACTGTTAATTTTCTAAACGTAATTTATTTTTCTCTTTTTATTTCTAAAGCACATCAGTTTGGTCTAATCTACGTTCACCGTCAAATGTTTGCCTCCGCATAATCTTCGAAGATTCTCATCATTAGGTTCATCCTTTTCTCATCATCTGCTAATAGAACTACGTCGCCCGCATATGCCAGAGAGTATAATTTGCTATTTCCCAAAACCGTTGGTCCTTTCCCTTTCTCCTTTAGCTTCTCCTATAAGTCGCCAGCAGCATATTTAATAGTAGCGGACTCAACGGGCACCCTTTCCAGAAAACCTGCCCTCTTTTCTTTCCTATCTTTATTCTAATCCTGGTTTCATTAAAAATTTCTTTTATCCTCTGCACTAACTTTTCCTCTAAAACCCTCTCTTTTATTGTTTCATTATTTATTATTTTATTCTACAAACGAAGCGATTAGTTTCTCTTTCTTTCTCCCTAAATTTCTGTTAACTAAGTAGTTAAGTACGTACATGTTGTCTATAGTTCCAATCCCTGTTCTAAATCCCGTCTGATTGTGTGGGATACTTTCCTTTTGTTCTAAATGACTCTCCAATCGTTATCTTAAGATTTCTGCATATATTTTATTGCCAACTGGCATAAGAGTGATCCCTCTGTATTCCTCTACCTTATTTCCTTGCCCTTTCTTGACAAGCGGTACCACCATTCCTGTCATCAACTCTTCCGACCACCCATCTCCTTTCCTGACCTTGTTGCCGATCTTCCACATCCCATCCCTAACTCCTTCTCTTTCATACTTAATCGCTTCGCTCTTCATCCCATCTTCTCCTGTCGCCTTGTTTCTATTTTGCCTATCTATTGCCTCATCTCCTTCTTCTCTTGTCATTTCATTCCCTTCCTCCACTTCTCCTTGGACTTTCCTTCTCTCTTCCCCTTGGGTCTCATTTTGGCCTCCCTCTAATAGACCCTTAAAATATTTTGTCTATTCCTCCATTTCTATTTCTTCATTTACATGCTTTCTTTCCTCTCTATCCCTATTTATCACATCCCACACCCTACCTTTTTTTATTGCTGTTTCTACTTCTGCCTTATATTCATCCTTCCCCTTTGCCTTTTACTTTCCAGCATTTTCTCATGTTCTCTTTTTCTCCTGTTATACTCCTCCTTCTTTAATTCCCCTTTTCTCTAATTTCTTACATACTCTTTCATCTTCTCTTTACTCTCCCTGCATTCCCTGTCCCACAAGCCTCTTTTTACCACTACTCTTTCTTCTTTAGTACCCAGATTATCCCTTACCTTCTCAATCGACCCCTTCAACCTTTCAATTAACGACTTTACTCTCTCCTCTTTTTTATAACTAACCCTCTCCTGTTCCATCTTTTGTTTAAATTCTTATAATTTATCTACCTCTCAGATTTTCAGTTTCGAGTTCCTTTCTCCCCCTATTTTCTTTCTTTCTTTGCCGCGCTTATTGATGCCTCCTTTTAGTGTGGCTATGACCGGGAAGTGCTCGGACCCTAACTCATTTCCCACCTCCATACTCCCTATCATATGCCGCATTCTTTTTTCAGCCAAGATGTAGTCCGTTACTGTGGTTCCCTTTCCTATGAATGTGATCTTTCTTTGCTCATCTTCTTTCATGTTGCTATTTCATATAAACCATCCTGTTTCTCCTTTCACGTCTAGTAACTTCCTTCCCTCCCGGTCCGTCTGCCTATGTTTGGAGTTCCTTATATATGCTTCCTGTTCTTTATTCCACATCCCAATCACCTTTTCGCCAGTCCATGCATTTAAGTCCCCTTCAGCCTTCCTCTCTCACTCTTCTTCTATATACACAAACCACCGCTATTTTGACTTTCATAACTGTAATCCTTCTTACCATTGTTTCATCCTTTTCCTCACTATCCCCATCATTTCTACCTTTTACTGCTAATTCTTTTCTCACTCCTGACACCATGCCTCCCATCCCTTTCCCTTTAGCGTGTTCTTGTATTGCTTCTTGCATTGTCCACGGATAACCTTTCAGCAACACCCTTTTTATCCCCTTCGAGACCTTCTTAACTGCCCAGGTGATGATCAGATCCCACTTTTCTAACTCCTCCCAACATTCTGTATTCTCGTTCTTCAAACCTGAAACATTCCAGAAAGCTATTTTCACGTTTCTCTTTTCCCTTTCCTCTTCTTTCCTGCTTACTTTGTCCCCTTTGCCGATTGGAAACCCCTATGTTTTTTCTCTAGATTCCTTTTCTTTTCCTTCCCCTACCTTTCTCCAGACTTTTTCCTTTTTTCTTTATCTCTTCTAATTCTTCGTCTCAGCACCATTCCTCCCCATTAATCCATACGCTGTCTCTCCCAATCCATACCATGTGTCCCTTTTTCTTCTCTACCCAAGCCCTCTGCCCTATTTGCCATCTCCTTTTCCTCCCCCTTCAAGTCAGATCTTCTTAAATTCTTTCCCTTCTTCCTCTCAAGAGTTCTTTTTCCTCCATGATTTTCTTTTTCTCCTCCTCACTTTCCACTTTTACTAAAAACATTCCTTTTTTTTCTTTCTTCATCCCTCCTATTCGCTTAACTTTTTCTACCCTCATCTGGACTTTAATGTCTTTCAAGAGATGTTTTACTTTCACTTCGCCTGTTTCACTCTCCACATTCAACCCCTTAACTACTACGTTATTTTTTCTCTTTGCCCTTTCTTCCCCTTCCAATCTTCTTTCAATTTCACTCAGTCTTTTCTTTAGTTTTCTGTTTGTTTCGCCAAACACTTATTCCTAATTTCTAAATTGCTTAACCGTTCTTCCAACTGTTTTATCTCACTATTTCTCTGCTCTTCCACCTCTCTGTCTACTCTCTATACTCTCTAGTTTGCCCTAAACCTTGTCTTTTTCCTCCTCCCATCGTTTGTCCTATTCTTCCCACTTTTCTCTTACCTTTTTCACTTCCCCCTTACATCGCTTCCCTGCCTGTTCATATCCCTATCCATATCGTCCAATTTCTTTCTTGTTTCTTCTCTAAATCCTTTTATGAGAGCTTCTAATTTTTCAAATCTTCCCTTATCACCCCTACCTCTTTCTGGCGTTTCCTTTTAATTTTCACTTTCTTGCCGTCTTTGTCCCTTTCTAACACATCGTGCCCTGCCTATCCTTTTCTCTTATCCTCTTCTTCACTGCTAGTCGTCTTTGCCTTTTTTGCCATTATTCCAGACTCATATTCGAGCCTGCACTGCCTAGCTTGTTCAGACGCTGTAGGTTTGAGGGCTTTCCGCGTCGTTTGCTTATAACAAAGCTACATATTATGATTTTTTTATAAGAGTGATAATAATACGTATACGTATAATAATACGATAATAATACGTGAAGTATTGACTATTTGAAAATCTGATCTAAATATTAGGTTAGAATTCGTATTTCAATACCAATCGTTTATTATTTATATGATTTGCATAATCAGGGTAAAATTTATCGCTAAATACATTAGTTAAAGTTTATTTAGGCTTACAATGCAATGAAACTTACATGAAGTAGTGAAATAACTGTTTTTTTGTTTACAATATTTTTGACCTAAGTGTATTTTTTTAATGTATGAATTTTTTTTATAAAGATTTTTGTAAGTATGTAATCATTTTTTTAAACTTCACAAAACAATCTTAACAATATTTGTATGTAAAAATTAAAATAAACCTTGAAAATCGTACCTACTCTTTCTAGATCTAGTTTTCGGCACCAGGTGGCGAAATGGGAGACCACCATTCCCAATACTGACCACGATTTTTTTACAGTTCAAAATCGATTTATCAACGTTAATTTAAAACTCTTTTATTTTATAAAAACCTATAAAGAGAGTTTTAGAACCATTCAGAAAGTATAGTAATATGCTAAACTAAATTAAAATAAATAGTAATAATCAAATAAATATTATTTGTTTAAAGTTGATTACTTTGAAGAAGTCGTCTTTTCTCTGATTAATATTAAATTTTTATCAGCTTTGACAGTCTGAATGGAATGACGGCTGGAGCTGAAATATTATATACAATATTTTTAATTTGAGGTTCACAAGAGGTTGTTAAAAAAACGTAACGCCTTTAGGGGATGTACACCTTGAGCGTCACTGTAAAGTTAAAGTTACATACACTTACTAGAGAAAAAGTGTTACGCTGAACATAAAAACATCAAAATTAAAAATAAATGAATTTTTGAATCTCATCTGAAAGTACGATAAAAATTTCATTCTTGTAATTATGTGCTGTATTAATTATTGTATAATCTAATTTTTCAAGAAATCTGTGTTATCATCGGCAGAGCGAAGGGGAAGATCTTTTTGCCCAGAACAACTAAAAAAAGCAGTTAGGGTCAGGTTATCTAAAAAAATTAAATTAATCAAATATGTCAAATTATTATTTTAAAATGAGAACGTCCTCATTTACTTACTTTGCATATCACCACTTTTAGATTTATTGAACTTATTATAAATAAACAAAATTTTTAATGTTGATCTAAACTAATTTTTGCCATTGAATTCAGAATAGCATAATTCTAACTTTTAGATTTTCTTCCATATAAACATACCTCTAACAAATATATTTTATAAGTTAATTAAAAATGTTGAAAGTCTGGATATAGAGCTAATTAAATAGGAATAATTTTGACAGAGGTTTGAATAAGTTTGAACTTTATCATTTATTTCTCCTCCTGGTATATCATTTTTGGGTTTTCATAATTCTTGCGGCGGTGAGCCAGGCGTTTCACCTGTTTCTGAACACCCTTTACAGTAGTAATAGTGTATTCGGCCATTTTTTACCACTGGTGTTGCGCAATGCTCTGTAAAAAATGTTTTGAGTAAAATATACATGTTATAAAACAGTACATCATGAAAGAAGCGTTAAAGCTTAAAAAAGATTTGTGATAAATAATAAGAATAATAATAACAATGATTTATCTGATTTTTTTATGTGTGAAAATTGAAAAAATTATAGTTATGTTAAAAATTTATAGAAATTTATAATTAAATTAGAGAAGTAACACATATTTACCATAATCGATAAGCATGTGTCTATTTCCGGATTTAATGAGTGGATCTCCATATGTACATCCATACTGATCCGGCATTCCCAATGCTGCATACCTTATTATCTTAACGCAATTCACTGTAAATCAAATTAATGATGTTCACTAGCGATTATTCGTAGAGCAATAAAAATGTTCATACTATATAAATTGTTAAATAAAATGATTTATTTTAAAGCGGTAAAAAATAGTAGGGCCCAGAATGAATTGTTCGAAAAGATTAAAAAATCAATACTATTAGGGGTTTCTTGTCCTCTCAAAAAGTCATATAATTTTAAGTTTCCTAACGGTAAAAAATGCCTTTTATATTAGGAAATTGTGGTAAGCTGGATAATATGGTTCCGAGTTTTTATTTACACCAAAAATGTATAATTCTGTACTCTAAAATATCATTTACTGAACTTCCTTCTTTAATGTGAAATTCAATTTAATTGTTAATATTAGCTTTACGCGTTTGTAGAAAAATGGTAAAATTAAACTAAAATTTCATTTTATCATATTGTTTTGAATTTAGCACAGATATTAATTTTTCGAAACATGAAATTTGTAAATTAATTGATGTATTCCGAATCTCACTTATAGCTTCATCTCTAGTTAGATGAGTTGTTTTTGCATAAAAACATTCACTACTGTAAATTAAGCAGCAGAGAAAGACAAACATTAAAAATCGCATGTTTTAATTTTAAAAGGCCTTTTAGTTGAATTTCTGTCAAGAAGTGTGACTGAATAACTGAATATTCATTTAGAAATCTCGCATCTTATATCACAAAATATACGTCACTTGCTGTGGATGAATATGATCTCCTTCAACTTTTTTTTATGATATATCTGATATAGATAACGAAACACGTAATAATAAAAGTGATTTATAATACTTTTTGATTTACTCTTCATACCAATGTAAGGAAATATTTAAACAAAGAATTTTTTACGCTTTACTTTTGTGGAGATATTATATAAATATAAATTTAAACCTTTTAGATTTTATGTTACTATTTATGGGGTTCATCCTTTATTTTACTTTTTTACTTTTTATGGTATGTTTACGGTTTTACTGATTTGAAGTTCTTCTAGCATAGTTTAATGTTTATTCCCACTTAAATAATACTCTTTCCAATCTAAAAAGTCAAACAGTCACGTAGAAATTCTTAGATGTTTTCAATGTTGTTTTTCCTATGGCAATACAAATCATATTCTTCAAAAATTTCCCAAAAATACTAAAACTTCTTTAGAGTTACCAAAAAAGCAATTCTTACATTCTCATTAGAGAAGGTATTAGATTTGAGTAAACTCCCACCCCACCCCCGTTTTTTTAAATGTCCACGCTTTGAGAACATCTCAATCCTCTCAATAGATTTTTATTATGTCTGAATGTTTGTTTGTGAGCACGATAACTGTTGAAAGAATTAATATATTAAATTGGCGTTTGGTACACTCTTTTGGTGTTGGAAACTGAAGCTCAAGTTCGTTAGCCTGCTATTTTGGATACAAATTCAAAGATAGAGCATTTGCAACAATCTTTAAACCTTTTTGTTATACTATTTTCAAAATTCAAAATTACAAACGAAAATGAAGATTATAAGCAAAACAACGTGCGATATGAAAAACAGTCAAAGAGAATAAACAGTCCTGAAAGAGTTTCGTAGCAACTTTTTAGACTTTTTTGAAAAATAAAAAATTCGAATTTCGATAGCACAACAAATAATAAAAAATAAAAAATTTCATTTGATGGCCAAATTATGCAAGATGCTATATGAGATGATAAGAAAAATTTATGCTCTGAATAAATCCCTTCAAATTTTTTATTAATTATGTTTTGCTACAATTCATAGTTTTTGTTTTAATTGTGAAAAATAACATTAAAAATAAAAAATTGAATTTTCGGAAAAACAACGCAAGATATGGAAAAAATTAGACAAAAGTTTTTCGCTCTAAAAATATATATAAATTGGTTATAATTAATTTGTGGTGGAAAACGTATTTTTTGTAATAATCGTAAAAAAATAAAATATAAATAAAGTGGTTTGGAGAAACGACAGAAGCGAAATATCCGAATAGACAAAAATTGTGCACAAAAAAATATCTACAATTTTTTTAATCACTTTTTGATAGTACGCGCAGTATACATGGAAAAACGACACAAGGTACGAAAAAAAACATTAATAGACCAAATTCGTTCACCCATAAAAGAGATAAAA
Source organism: Druon quercuslanigerum (assembly GCA_010014905.2). Classification (NCBI taxonomy): domain Eukaryota; kingdom Metazoa; phylum Arthropoda; class Insecta; order Hymenoptera; family Cynipidae; genus Druon; species Druon quercuslanigerum. The sequence continues at coordinate 8,309 of JAAAKG020146235.1, forward strand.
ATGTTCTATCAATCGCTTTTCTACAGAACCTGTAGTTTAATTTTTTTTAAATTGTTACATACGACAAAAAAATAAGCATACAAAATTTGCTCACCGAAAGATCTTAAAAAATTCCATTATTTATGTTTTGGTGGAATACGTATTTTTTGTTAAAATCGTACAAAATAACATTAAAAATAAGGAAGTTAATTTTTTGGAAAATCTAAGCACTAAGTACAATAAATTGTTAATTAACACAACATTTTTTTAAGCATGTGAACTTTATTTAATTATAAGAACAAGAAAATAAAAATGACTTTTTTTCAATATCTATGCATATTATCAATTGTAATAATATGAATTTATTCAAATGATTCATTTTTTGGACACCTGATACTAAAAATTAATTTTTAAAAAAGTGCAAAATATTAAACTAATCATGAATATCAAAATATGTACTTTATGTTTCATTATTTAAATAAGCAGTCCCAGACCAAGGTAGAGAAATAAAGTTGAAGACAATGTAGAGAAGGTCGCACTTTGGAATGAATCGAGTGCGATGCATTAGATACCTGATGAGAATGTGTTCGTTAAAGCTGCAGGAGCTTTAACAAAAGAGAATTCACAATCAATAAATGACATTTGTCGATGGTTTGACCTGATTGATTATTGAAAAATTTTTATTTTGTTATTGATAATGTATTTGTGTGTTGTTGATATAACTATCCAAGTTTCAAACGATTTGCGCGAGTTTTTTGTTTAAAAAAAATAATGTTTATTTTTTGTGGTGACTTTGCATCTTTTTTTGCTTCTAATTTTTGTAATTAACTATCAACAATAAGTCAAAAAAATGGGAATTGTTATTTATATGGTTACTGTAACACATGTGAAGACTTTAATATAGCACACTATTGAAATATGAATAACCAGCATTCAATAAACAAAATATAGTTTAAAAAGTCCGAAGCCGGAACAGTGAACCACTAGATTGTCGGGTACAGTGAGCCAACAATGCGGCCACACAGCACAGCAACAGAAGTCCCATCGAAGGATTGTATGTTGCACGCATTATAGATCCTCGAAGAATACATAATATCGTCGGGAATTAGTGTAAATATATTAGTGTAATATATGTAAATTATTAAATTTCATTGTTTGAAATGGAAATATCACTACTAACTGCACTGATTGAAATAAATGTCGCATTGCGAGTTCTCTCATGTCTCATTGTACCCGCCTTCGTTACGATGATTTCCGTAATGCTATCCCTAGCGCTATAGTAGGCCAGTTAGTTTGACGGAAAAATCCATAATACATGTCAGTCTATCAGATTAAATCTGTAAAATCTACAGAGATTCATTTAATTGTTTAAGGCCACAGGTTCTTAAAAAATTGAGATCACTGAATATTGTTTGCAGAAACTTCTTCTTGGATAATGTACGAATATTCTCCACAGGGCAAAAAAAATCAAGGACCTTAAAGTTTCCTATAGGATTTACAAAACTTGTAGCTCCCATTGAGGTACACACATTTTTTGTTTTAAAGAGTTTTTCTTGCAAGTGATACTTTTCGAAGAAATTATTGATTTGTACATCGATTTCCATGAAAAAAAGCCGTAACAATACACAAACAAGATCAAGTGTACAGAAAGATCTTTGACCAGCATTATGTCTGTGGTCAATCATAGGGGTGCCATTTCGCCCCTAAGAGACGTTTTAAAGGGGTACGGGTTTGCCCAAAATTATTTCTGCAACCAGTCACAGGAGTGCCTTCCCGCCCCCTTCGAGTATTTTGGAAAAGGGTAGGGGCTTGACCTAAATTATTTGTGTAACCACTCACATCGGTGCAACCCCGCCTCCTACTCCAGTTTACACAAATTAAGCATTGGTATAGAAATCTGTTTTTTAATGAAGGAATCTGTTTCATGCTCTTTCGCATGAAATTAATTTTTGAGAAAATGGATTATTTTACGTTCTTAAGTTAAATGATTTTATTAGATATGGAAAGAAATGTGCGTGCAGCGAGGGGATATTCACTCGTGAATCCAGTTAAACTTTATTGTAATGTTCAATTTATTCAAAATGTTTGCAATGTGATGTTTCTTCCTAAAATGGGTTGATTGTGGTTTTCGCTGCTTCAAAGTTTATGTTGACCTTAAAGTCATTTGACTAGCCTTAATGCTTCGTAATGTCTCTTACGATTGACTGTTTTGTTTTCGCCCATGTCGCGTACCTTAGACTATCTCACTTTCCGGCTTATTAGAGACATAAATATAAACAATAAAGAACAAGAGGGAGAAAAAAGGAAAAAGTCAACCAAAACCAACCTCTCACTTTCCCTTTCTCCGTCCTTTTTATACTACTTGGGGACCAACATGTTTCGAGGCCAATTTAGACCTACTCATCAGGGAGTAATTTATAGGA
>JAAAKG020146237.1:0-10709 GCA_010014905.2 Druon quercuslanigerum
GGGCCTCAAAAGGAAATCTCTTGCGTCTCCAAAGGAAACCTTTCGGGTCTCCAAAAGAACCCTTTAGGTTACCAAAGCAAACCTTTTAGGTTTCTAATGGAACCCCTTTAGGTTTCTAAAGAAACCCTTTTGAGCCTCAAAAGGAAATCTTTTGCGTCTCCCAAGAAAACCTTTGGGTTTCCAAAGGAACGCTTTTGGATTTCCAAAGGAAACCTTTTGGGAATTAAAAAGAAACCTTTTGGGTCTTCAAAAGAACCTTTTAGGGTTTTTAAAAGAAACTTTTTTCGTCCTTAAGGAAAACCTTTTAGGGTTTCAAAGGAACCCTTTTTGGGTATCAAAAGGAAATCTTTTGCGTAGCCAAATGAAACCTTTCGGGTCTCCAAAAGAACCCTTTAGGGTTACAAGAGGAATCATTTTAGGGTACAAAGGAACCCTTTTGTGTCTCAAAAGGAAATCTTTTTCGTCTCCAAAGAAAACCTTTGGGTTTACAAAGGAATGCTTTTGGGTTTCCAAAGGAACCCTTTTGGGTTTCCAAAGGAAACCTTTTGTGTCCTTAAAGAAAACCTTTTGGCGTTTTAAAGGAACCCTTTTGGGTATCAAAAGTAAATCTTTTGCGTGGCCAAAGGAAAACTTTTGGGTCTCCAAAAGAACCTTTTAGGGTTACAAAAGGAATCCTTTTGGTTTCCAAACGAACCCTTTTGTGTCTCACAAGCAAATCTTTTGCGTCTCCAAAAAAAACCTTTTGGGTTTCCAAAGGAACGCTTTTGGGTTTCCAAAGAAACCCTTTTGGGGATTAAAAGGAAACTTTTTGGGTCTCCAAAAGAACCTTTTAGGGTTTTCAAAAGAAACCTTTTACGTCCTCAAAGAAAACCTTTTGGGGTTTCAAAGGAACCCGTTTTGGGTATCAAAAGGAAATCTTTTGCTTTGCCAAAGGAAACCTTTCGGGTCTCCAAAAGAACCCTTTAGGGTTACAAAAGGAATCCTTTTAGGTTTCCAAAGAAACTCTATTGTGTCTCCAAAGGAAATCTTTTGCGTCTCCAAAGAAAACCTTTTGGGTTTCCAAAGGAACGCTTTTGGGTTTCCAAAGGAAAACTTTTAGGTTTCCAAAGGAACCCTTTTGGGTATTAAAAGGAAATCTTTGGCATCGCCGAAGGAAACCATTCTGGTCTCCAAAAGAACCCTTTAGGGTCTCTAAAGGAAATCTTTTGGGTCTCCAAAGGAAACCTTTTGGGTATCAAAAGAAAATCTTTTCGGTATCAAAAGGAAATCTTTTGCGTCGCCAAAGGAAACCTTTCGGGTCTCCAAAAGAACTATTTAGGGTTAGCAAAGGAAACATTTTAGGTTTTTAAAGGAACCCTTTTGAGCCTCCAAAGAAAACCTTTGGGTTTCCAAAGGAACGCTTTTGGGTTTCCAAAAAAACCCTTTAGGGTTTCCAGAAGAAATCTTTTTGGTTTCCAAAGGAACCCTTTTGGGTATTAAAAGGAAATCTTTTGCGTCACCCAAGGAAACCTTTCGGGTCTCCAAAAGAACCCTTTAGGGGCTCTAAAGGAAATATTTTGCGTCCTTAAAGAAAACCTTTTGGGCTTTCAACGGAACGCATTTAGGTTGCCAAAGGAACGCTTTTGGGTTTCCAAAGAAACCCTTTAGGGTTTCCAGAAGAAACCTTTTTGGTTTCCAAAGGAACCCTTTCGGGTATTAAAAGGAAATCTTTTGCGTCACCCAAGGAAACCTTTCGGGTCTCCAAAAGAACCCTTTAGGGGCACTAAAGGAAATATTTTGCGTCCTTAAAGAAAACCTTTTGGGTTTTCAACGGAACGCATTTAGGTTGCCAAAGGAACCCTTTTGGGTTTCCAATAGAAAACTTTTAGGTTACCAAAGGAACCCTTTTGGGTATCAAAAGGAAATCTTTTGCGTCGCCAAAGGAAACCTTTTGGGTCTCCATAAGAACTCTTTTGGGTATTAAAAGGAAATCTTTTGCGTCACCCAAGGAAACCTTTCGGGTCTCCAAAAGAACCATTTGGGGTCTCCAAAGGAAATATTTTGCGTCTTCAAAGAAAACCTTTTGGGTTTCCAAAGGAACGCTTTTGGGTTTCCAAAGGAAATCTTTTGCGTCTCCAAAGAAAACCTTTTGGGTTTCCAAAGGAACGCTTTTAGTTTTCTAAAGGAAACCTTTTGGTTCTCTAAAGGAACCCCAGTTTTTTCTGTGAAATGAAGCAATTAATATAGTGAATTTATAAACAAAATGCAATAAAATAAAACAAAACGTGATAAATCTAATGAAATAAAAGGTGAAATATAAGGAATCTAATAGAAGCCAATAAATGGCATTTTTTCTTGTTTAATTATTCGATTCGATGTTGTGAGTGTCTGTTCTAAAGAACAGCCTCTTCAAGGCAGTGGGCGTGGTAATGCAAGAGCAGTTATCGAACCGCTATCGTTAATAAATCTATTCCTCAACTAGAACGTGCCTCGAGTTATATTCGGTCAATGCTTTCCGATCGAAGATCCGTTAATAGTAAAAAAATGCAGTTTTGCATCGTTCTAGATGGATTTCTATACTCTATAGAGTACAGAGTATAGAAATCCCACTACATGCAACCATTTTTCTCAATTCAGAAAGATAGCTTATCGGTTATCAGACTACGAGTAGCCTTTGGCGATAATGTAAACATACTTTGATCCCAGTAAATTATTATTTATTGACAATAAAAAGTTATTAAAATATATCAGTGTTAAGAAGATTTACGATGGAGGAGAGTAATCATGAAATATGTGTTATTTTCTCTGAGGTGTTTTACAGGTTAGGTGTCATTTATCATGTTACATTTAAGAACAATAATTTACTATTGAGCTTTCAATAATTATATACTGTTATTTTAATGAAAAATTAATATTGCATTATTAGAATGAAAACATTATTTTTTGTTTGATCGAATTACGAGGTTCGTGAGAGTTATTCTCAAATCTCGATTAAAGTTGATGAAATTGAACTATACTGGAAGGGACAAGTGCTGCCATCTAACGTCATTCTGCACAACTCGTAACTCAATCGCAGATTTTGTTTACCATCCGTAGTTTTTTTATTTAAATTGCAAAAATAAGATTAAATAAACAAGGTGATTCTATAAAATAAGGTCATATTTTAAACAATGTGAATTAATTTTTAACCCAATAGTTCAATTTGCAACCAAAAAGATGAATAAGAATCAAAAAAGTTGAATTATTAATTTTTTTAAAATAACAATTTTTAAACAAATACTTCAATCTTGAAACAAAAAATATGAGTTTTTAATCAAAAAGACTAATTTTTAACAAAATACATGAATTTTCAACTAAATGAGGTAAATAAAGTTACATTTTCAGTTTTTAAAAAATTTAACAGCCAAAATCGAATTAAAAAGAAAGTAATCAGATTTTTAAACAAAGTAATCAATTTTTAACTAAAATAATGCATGTACAACTAAAATAATTAAATTTTTAACCAAAAAATTTAATTGTCAACTGAGAAGATTAATTTCTTTCAAAAAGGACAAATTTTTAATTACAGGAGATAATTTTTCTACCAAAAAATGAATAGAATAGTTCCATTTTTCGTATAAAAATAATAATTTTTAAAAAATTGAAAAAAAATTAGTTACATTTTGACATTTTTATTTTATCTTCTGAGACTTCAAATAGGGTGCAAATTTATAGATGAAATTAATGTAGGTAAAATATTAAATTTAATTTAAACCGCTTCAAAATCCTAAATATTCAACAACAAATATTGTAAATTTTTAATCAAGTATTTGAATTTTCAAATAAAATTAATTTACTTTTTACCAAAAAAAAAGGATTTTCCAACCAAATACCAAACTAAGTCATGAATTTTCCACTAAAATGATAAATCTACAACTGCATTAGATGAATTTCTAATTAAAATTATGAATATTTCACTGGAATATTTAAATTCTCAACCAAAACGATGAATTTTTAAACAATAAGATTATTTCTCTACCAGAAAAGACAAATTTGAAAACAAATTGTTGGATTTTTAGCGAAAAAAATATCAATTTTTAACTAGAATTATGAATCTTTAATTGAATTAGTTAATATTCTAAACTGAAAACATAAATTTTCAACAACAAAAAATTAGTTTTCTATCAAAAAAGACAAATTTTTATTTAAAAAAGATAATTTTTCAAACCAAAAATTAAATAATTAAAACTTGAGTTAAAAAAATTAATGTTCAGCAAAATGGGTGAATTTTTAACTTATCTGATGGAATAGTCAACTATAATATTTAAATTTTCCATAAAAAAATAATTTTCAGCTAAAGGTAAAAGTTATTTTGAACAAAACAACTCATTTATTAACCAAACATATGAACTTCGAATTAAAAAAATGAAACTTTAACCAATAAAACTAATTTTTAAATTTTAATCAAGTAATTGAATTTTCATTTCAAAAAACATAAATTCTGAAAAAAAGAAAATTTTTTCAGTCAAGAAGAACACAAAAATGCAAACAGGTGAATTTTTAACTAAAAACGATCAATTTTTAACCAAAAATAGAATAATTTAATTTTAATTACAAAAATTAATTTTAAAACCAAAAAAAAGACGAATTTTCAAGAAAATAGTTAAATATAGTAATATAAAGTTAACTTTACAAATGAAAAATAATTATTATTTATTCATCTAATTCCATTTTTTTAAGACTCAACACGCTTTTGAAGTGATATGCATTTTCCTGGGTAGCAGAGAATAAAATTTAATGCAAAATTTAAAAAAATATTATGGTAATCATTGAAAATAAAATTTGTACTTTATTTTGCAATATCTGAACAAGCACCCCAGACCGAGGTACAGAAATAAATATAATATAGATTAGTTAAAGATAATGCAGAAAGATTCGAATTTGATGAGAATGTGATCGTTAAAGCTGAAGGAGTTTTAACAAAAGAGAATTCACAATCAACAAATTACAGTTGTCGCGAAGCGCGAGATAAATATATTATCGAGCTGGAGAACCGAGAATTTCCCTTTCGTTGGGTAGTAACTCTGTTACAAGTAACTAAGTTAATGAAAAGTTATGTTAATTGTAACTTTTAGGAAAACTACTCACTTTTCCAACTTCCACACTCCTCATTTCACGAGCTTCCCCTACCTACATTTTCACTACTTTTTCCACCCCTTATCTTCTTTTATTTCGCCTACTTCCCCACCCCTAATTTTTCGAATTCCCATTCCCTCACTTTCCTTTACTCCCTCCTTGGAAAGAGTACGACGGATGGACTGATGGAGACCCAATCAAAGCTATAAATGTTTGTATCGCCAAGAGATTCTACGACTCGAAGTGGACCTAAATGCTTGATTAAGAATGTATAAGAATGTGTTCATTGAAGCCAAAGGAGCTTTAACAAAAGAGAATTCACAATCACCAAATTACAGTTGACGATGCTTGATGGAAAAAAATTAATATTCGAAACTTGATCCGAATTCTACAAATGAAGAATTTTTAAAAGTATTTTCGAAAATTTTAGTCAACCCACGGTACTACTCCAGGAATGCAAAATTTATCAAACGGACCATAAATGTTAATAACCTATCCAAAACCTTCCAAGTTATTTTACTAAATATATTCATAATTCTTCATGGAAAGAGTCATTTAAATATTTAAAAAAAAAATATTGTATTAAATTCCGTAACCTTGAGACTCTTTTCAAGCTGTTTATTAATGTCATCTCGGTGAAAGTGAATTTCCCGGGCAGATTGCTCGCGATTTGCGGAAGAGAAGGAAGAATCGTTGTCATTATAGGGAATGAAGCCAGGTGTCCGGAGGTGCCCGGAGGTCCCCGGGCGCGGAGGCATCGAGCTTGTACGGTGAGTTGAAGTATTGATGTCCTACGAGAGCCTGGTAAGCCACTTCCTAGCTGGTGTGCTACCCTGACCCGCAGACTGCCAGGAATCAATGACAAATCCAATGGCAATAACACCTTCGGTTTCGCCAATGCACTTTCATAATAATCGACTTTTAACATTGCTGACTCCCTACAAGGGACCGTACTTAAATTACGTAAGAACTAAATCGGGGGAGGGGGTCGAGACATTTTGTTACGATTTGTTACGGAAGGGGGGAGGGGGTCCTTCACTCACGTACGGAATTTTTGCAAATGGAATTTTTGCAAATGGAATTTTTGCAAATGGAATTTTTGCAAATGGAATTTTTGCAGTATCAACATAACGTTAGAAAATTTTCAAACGCTTCGTTTATCGAGGGAATTTTGAGTAAGCCCAAACTTCCAGCAATAAAAATGCTTAATAGGATATAATTAAGTTTTTTTAAAAGTTTTACCCTCATTAAATTATTCGTTAATAAAATAGGAGCATTCTAATAGCATTGATCGAGTGCGTGACAGATGACAACTTCGGAGTCTCGACCTGCTCGACCACAGCCGTCGCCTCTGGAATGGAATTATTTTAGTCTATTTATTTGTTTACACTATTAAGTTAAAATTTGAACATCAACAACACAAATTTTTTACAAAATAATAATTTTTCGACCGAAAAAATCTAAAAGAGATGAGTTTTCAACCAAAATTATGAACTTTCAACAAAAAAGTTTAAATATCTACCAATACCTTATTTTTTTCTTGAAAATTTGTTTAAACTTCATTTTACTGGTTTTTATTCAAACTAAACCTGTTAGTAATTATACCACTAATCAGATAAAAATGGTTTAGAACATATTAAATACAAACAAAAAATATAAACCGATACAGTATAACAGAGATTAAATAAACACAACGACTAATTTCTGAAGAAAAACTAAAACGAAAAACTTAGATCAATTATTTCCAAATAAGTAATTAGGTCCTTAACTATTCTTTCAACAGTATATTTAAATTTCGTTTTCGTATTTTGCGTTTGCAGACAAAAGTAACATTTTCTTTATTATGTCGAAAAATAATAAAGTTATCACATTTATTTATAGGACTAAAAATATGCGCAATAAAATTTCCTAATGGGATATGTTATTGAAAAATGAAAATTCGACCTGAAAAAAATATGACCCAGGTGCCAATTAAAACGACGGCGTTTCGGGCGTATCCCCTTTTAATCGCCAGCGGTTCAATTCAATTAGGGTAAAACTTTTCAGAAAACTTAATTATATCCTACTAAGCATTTTTTTTGCTGGAAGTTTGAGCTTACTCAAAATTCCCTCGATAAACGAAGCGTTTGAAAATGGTCTAACGTTATTTTGATACCGGCGAATTTTATGCGGGGTTATAGAATCCGCAGTCTCAATTTTCTTAAAGAGATCCTTTTTGGTTACAATAATTTAACTGTTTTAAAAAAATTGGTCTTTTTGGATTAAAAATTGGATTAAAAATGGATGAAAAATATTTTTTCCTGAAAATTTGTCTTTTCGATTTAAAAGATCATATTTAAAAAAAAAAATATTGCATCTTCCTTTGATAAAAATTAATCTGTTTTACTGAAAGTTTAATTATTTCCTAAAAAATAAACTGCCAATAAATTCATATTATTAAAATTTATAATATGCATTGGTATTGAAACAAGAGTATTTTCATTGTCTTATTTTTATAACTAAAAAGAGCACACATCCTATCAGAAAAAAAATTGTTATTAAAATTTGAGAAATTTAACTTAGATTAAAATTAAATTTAACAGAATTGCTAAAAATAAAACCAAGAAGTCAACGACCTCATTTGAACAAATAACATAAAATGTTCGCATTGTAATTTGCAAAAAATCCTTTTAAAAAAATTTTTCAAAAAGAAAAAAAATCCTTGAAAAAAAATAAAAATATAAAAAAGAGGAAAGTAAAAAAGAAGGCAACTGACCAACACCCATACCTTCTCTTCCTTTTATTTATTTCGTCAATTTTATTTTTATTATTATCAAATCACAATAAAAAAGAATATTTGTAAAAAAATATTCACCAAAGTTTCGGTACTCATACAGCACCTTTATTAAGGTAAGGAAAATTTGAGCAGGCAGGAACAGCAATGAAAGAACGATGCTCTCATTTTGATACCTGAAAATAAAAATTTTTATTATTTAAATTAAATTTTATTGTATTTTGTGTCCTTTTTCCAAAATGTTAAAATTTTCCATTTTAATATTTTTTATAACAAGATTGTATGGCAAATTTGTATATATTTTTTGGTTAAGCAACTTTTGTATTTTCATTTTCTTGTCTCTCGCTTCGTGTTTTCCAAAAATTTAATCTTTTTTATTTTTAATCTCATTTTTACGATTAAAAGAAAATCTACTTTCCTACCTAAAAATTATGAATAACTAATTTTTAGATCCTTTTTGAGTTAACAACTTTTGTGTTTTCATGTTTTTTTATAGTTTTTTTTTTAGTTTTTGACAAATAAAACAAAAACAACGCATCCTATAAAAAATCATTTCAAACAAACTTGTAGTTTTTTAAAGCAAAAAACTCTTGTTTTATTATTATTTTGTATATCTTTCATATTTTGACAGCAAAGTGGAATTATTGAATTTTAATCATTTTTTGTGCAGTCAAAATAAAAATTTTTTACTTCCTAGAAAAATTCAAAAAGTTGTTAAGATACTATTGCAGGGTATTCAAAATTCCACAAATTCTACGATTTCCGAAAATTCTACGGATTCCGCAAATTCCACGAATTCCGCAAATTCCACGAAATCCGCAAATTCTGCGAATTCCGCAAATTCCACGAATTTCATTAAATTCTTTAATTAAATTCTAAGGGATAGAATAATTTAATAAAAATTGTTTTATTTTGTTAAGTTTTCAAAAAAAAACGAACATTTTTTGCGTTTGTTCTATGAATATAATTTAGTTAATGGAAATTTCTAAACCAAAAAAAAATATTAATTAAAAAAAGCAGAAGAATTCAACGAAACAATATAAATTTTAAATACAATCGTTGAATTTTTAACTAAATAAATGAATTTCAAAATCAAAGAGATTAATTATGAACTAAAAAATGTAAAGTTTTAACAAAATACATGAACATGAGTTTTGAACCAAATAGTTGAATTTTAATCATTTTTGAACCACAAATACATATTTTCAAGAAAATATAAATTTTCAATCCAAAAGATGAATCCTCTACCAACGAAAAGAATTTTTAACAAAGCTGTGCAACTAGCAACCAATTAGTTGGATTGTTAACAAAAATTTGTTAAATTTAAATTTAAAAAACTGTTAAATTCAACCAAACAAGGCGAATTTTTATCCAAAATGAATAATTCTAAACCAAAAGAGACTTGAATATTATTTTCAAAGATATTAAAACTGTGACCATTTTTTGACATCTTTTGTTGCTTACCTCAACATTTTTTAAACCTAAGAACTCTTTTTATATGTAAAATTTCGGCCTCAAACTTCGTTCTTAGGTTGAAAAAATTTTAATATTACAAAGAAAATTCTATTTTTTGATTTTATAATCGAAAGAATAAAATGTGCCCTATTAGTGTAAGCACGATGCCATCACAATTGCAGCATTACAGTTTTCTACTAATTGTAAATAGAAGAGAAGATAATATAGTTGCACACTGTAAAAAATGTTTTGGGAATTGTCCCAAAAAGTTGAAGAAAATCTCAAAGAATGGTAGGAGTACTTCCAAAAGTTTTGGAAATACTTCAATATTTCGTGATGAAAATTCCCAACCTAAATGGGAATTTGCTCATTAGTTTGGAAATTTTCCCGAACTTTCTGCAGGGAAAACTCCCCAAAAATTGTGAAATATTACTTTACTCGGTTTTGTCCCTATGTCATTGCTAAATAATGTTTAAAATGTCGAGAATTTTTCCAAAATTTGTAAAGGCAAAGCAATGGCCAGCTTGACCGTAGTACAATAGAAGAGTCTCGTCTTGCAGAAACCCTTCCTTGATCATGGTAGCCTCGGCACCAGCTAAGTATGCTTTGCTTTGCATCAACTGCTCTTTTAAACACTGGACGCATAATTTCTGTTGTGAGAGAGGCGTAGGTCGCGCCCTGGCGGATTTTCTTCTAAACTATCATCTCCAAGAAACAAGATTCAAATAAAGGCGGTAGTTAAATTAAAATTTATTATGATACAATAAATAATAATAATTTAATTATTATACGCCATAACTGAATAATATTATTATACCGTGCGTGCACCGACCGTACCGGAGGAAATTTGCTCGGTTCTGCTTTTCGCCGAACCTAACGAGCCGAACATGAAACAACCTTGAATTTGGGTTCTGAAGAATGCTAGTGTTTTATTTTCTCGTTAGATTCGTCGCAAAGCAGAACCAGTAATATCTCCTAGAAGTGCGCGCATGCGCACCTAACTTATCATAGCTATTAACCACCAAATGTGACTGTGCGTGTTGCTTTATCGGCGATTATTTCTTTAAGAAGATAACTGTTGTGCCATGGCGCCAAAGAAAATAACAAAGGCAAAAAAGATCAGTGTTTTTGAAAAGACACGCTTCGTAGCTTTTCCTAACCTTTAAATATATACACTTCTTTTAACGTATGTAATTCTTTATCAACTTCAGAATAACCGATAATTATATCTAAACTTTATTAAGTGCTTCTTTACTTAAATCATAATACATACATCATAATTATTTAATACGAGCTAGTGAACCGAAAGATATAAATGCATACAATTGCATCAGATCACAAATGTCGACTTTGAAACCTGAAATTTTTGACCCAGCGCTATTAGTTT
>JAAAKG020146238.1:0-10709 GCA_010014905.2 Druon quercuslanigerum
GCGCATTCAAGCAGTATTTTGAGCAGATTTGATATTATAAGGCAATTATCATTATTGTGTGAAATTCGATAGGTGTCCCTGAAATTTTTATAAATTTTAAATCCGAAAGATTGAAATTTACCTAAAACTTCGTAAGCGGCAAAGATTTTAGCAACCTCAGGAGCGGTACAATGAACTCTTACTGTAGTACTTTGAAAATTAATCGTTTAGAAGTTCTTCAACTATTGTCTAAAAAATAATTTTATTTTGTTAAAAAACGTTTTTGGTAGAAAAGTCATTCTTCTTTGTTGAAAATTCATAAATCAATTTTCTTTTAAGAAATTTAACTTTCTAGCATAAAAATTTAACTATTTTATTAAAAATTCAACGATTTAGATTATATTTTAATCATTTTTATTTGAAAATGCCATCATTTTTGCAGGCAACTCTTCACGGTTTAATTTTAATCTCTTTTGTTTTTAAATTAGCAATTTTTAAAAATTTATCTTTGTAGTTTCAAATTTTTTCGGGCTGAAATTGTGACTATTCAATTAAATTATTAACTATTTGGTCAAAGTAATCTTTTTAGCAGAGAATTTAACTGTTTTGTCGAGAATTCGTTCTTCTGGATTCAAAATTGATCTTTCCCGGCCCCAGCTACCTGCCTACTTTTCTCCTACTACGCGGCTTCCTCTCATTCAGCCCAACTGCTGTCGCCGAGCCTGGTCAGCGGGAGTCGTTGGCACTTAATGAGGGCTCAAATGCAGAATACATTTTTTTTATATATTTAGGAATGTAATTTCAATGCTTTGTTATTTGTTTTACAATGCTGAAACTGAAATATTTCACTTAGCTTGAGAAAATTCCGGAAAATAAACTTTACCGGATTTTAATACTTATTAACTAAAATTATTTGGCTTATTTCTCAAATAATCGAATTTCCTAAATTAACTATTGTTTATTTGTTTATTCTAAAACGTAGTTGAAAATAAATATTTTGTTGGAAATGTAACTTTTTTGTTAAAAAGTTCATACTTTATAGTGAATAATTCAACTAGTTGGTTGAAGGTGAGCCAAAATATTTTTGTTAATTTTCAAAAATATAAATCAAGTAAAATAGCATTGGAATCGTTATAATTCGTAGATTTTGTACACTAGTTTTGTAAATTATCAAGTGCTAAATTGAAAAAATGTTATTTTCCGCATTTAATAAGTCCTTATCAGGTGAAAACGACTCCCGCTGACCAGGCTCGGCGGAGAAGCTCGGCTAAGTGAGGGGAAGCCGCATAGTGGAGGAACGTGCATAGTGGGGGAACTATTGCAGGTAGCCGGATCAAAACTGACTATCTCTAGAAATTCCAGTTAAATGTAAATAGATTTTGTTCTTGGAGTATTCAAGACCTATTTTTAGCAGATAATATAATTAAAATCTTTATTATTTTGTTAAAGTAATCTTTTTAGTTAAATGATTTGACTGGTTTTTTTTTAGAATTCGTCCTTCTGGATTCTAAATTTATCAAATTTTTAAAATCACCCTTGAATAATTTAGCACTACTAATTCTAAAGAATGAATCATAATCAAAAATTATAATAATTAATAATCAGCACATGAATTTCGATTAATAAAAATTGCACACAAAAATCATCTGCACTTCTTTCTTTAAAGAACTATTTTCTTATTTCCCGCTTCTTGTTTTTTTTTTTAATGAAAACTGATTCGAAATAACTTAATAAGGAAACACAAATTTTTACAGCTGATATTTAATTTTACTGGTTTTTCGTTCGGAATTTGTAAATAAATCTAATTTTTTTAATAATCAATTTTTATAACGCGAAATTCATTAAAAACGCAAGAAAAATAAGTTCTAAAAAATTTATATAATTTTGCTTCATTTTTAATTAATTGCGCGTTATAAAAATTGATTATGATATAGTAGTCGCTCTACTTATCGACCTCTGTCGTAACATGAAACACTTGTATGAGGCCTCTAAAAAAAATTCTACATAAATTTGTTTATTCTAAAATGTAATTAAAATAAATTACATTTTTGAAGACTTAACCAAAAATTTGTTTTTTAATTTGTAAAATTTTAAATCAAGTAAAAAAGCATTGGAATCGCTATAATTTGTAGATTTGGAATACTAGTTTTGTAAATGATCAAATACCAAATTTAGAAAACCTTATTTTCCACATTTTAGTCCTCATTAGGTAAAAACGACTCCCGCTGACCAGGCTTGGCAGAGAAGTTCGGCTGAGTGAGAGGAAGCCGCACAGTGGGGGAACCTGCATAGTGGGGGAACCGTGCGCAGGTAGCCGGGTGAAAATTGACTCGCCAGAAATTGAGCTCTCCGATTCCAGAACGGGACATAACTCGGTAAAGTTGGAGGGAGGTTGGCCCCTGGACTCTAAAAATCGAAATTTGATTCTTGAAAAATTGATTCTTATAGAAAATTAGATAGCGCAACTTTTTGCCTCTAGAAAAATAGTTTAATCTATTAGATTTTTCGATATAACCATGATAATGATGTTTATTTCTGAAGACTATTTGTCATTAATTTTTGGTCTCTCGCTCGTCGTCACACCTACATTTTTTGGAATTTTTCTAAGAAATTTAGAGACGATACTCTCCAATGTATGCTTAGAACGATGATACAAGCGAAAAGTGTATATAATTATTTACAACAAACTAAAAAATTGTTTTCTAGGCCATTTCGAATTAAAATCCTTATAATCTTCGATCGCTTCGTTTATCGAGAGAAATTTGAGTAAATATAAACTTTCTGGGGAAAATTTGTTCAGAAAACCAGAAGGTAGTTTTCTGTAAAAACCTTTTTTCAAAAAACTGAATAGGTAAAAAACTGCGAATGCAAAACTTGGAGCGCGCGAACAGAACTCTTGTAGGCGACAGGCATAAGGGCGGACTCAAATGTAGGTACGCAGGTGAATGATACGAAAGTTCAGAATAATATGGAAAGTATCGAATTATGATATATTTAAAGAGTTTGAATACTTTATAACGCACGCATGAACAAGTTATATAAATTAAATTACATTTTTCAAATCACAGCTATCTCTACATTTTTACCCATAAATTCTAAAAAAATTCTTTATAATTTCCATAAAATACAAGTCCGGATTATATCAAATGCTTTCTACAAGAATAATTCTACAGAAGTTATTTAATTTATTCAATTTGTTTTCAGTTAGTAAAACCAAGTAAGAATTGTTCACACATTGCACTTACGTTATTTCTTCATTTTTTCCTAACATTTTTCGACCAGTTATCTTCACATCTAGTGTGTTTCCCAGCATGAAGAGTACCCTGTGATTTTTTTTCTATTTCGAAAAAAAGAGAGAATTCCTTCCACTATGAATTTCACGAAATATAATTTAACTCACGGAACGATGTGAATATTGGGGTATCAAAAAGCACAATGATCTATTTAATTCTACAGAAACTGCAAGTGTTATTTTTTATTATGTATACTAGGTATTTTTTATTTTTATTTTTATTCCTTCGCTAGCTGTATTGCGAGTGGTTCCGCGCGTCTAATAGACATGGATTGTTACGAATCGCGCGTTCCAAGTTTTACATTCGCAATTATTTATCCGTTCAGTTTTTTGAAAAAAGGTTTTTACAGAAAACTTCCTTATAGTTTTCTGAACAACTTCTCCACAGAAAGTTTATATTTGCTTAAAATTCGCTCGATAAACGAAGCGATCGAAAATTATAAGGAATTATATTTGAAATTTGAAATAAGGTCGTTATCATTATTATCTGAAAATAGACAGGTGATCCTGAAATTTGTATAAATTTGAAATCCGAAAGATTAAAATTGACCTGGAATTGCGTAAGTGGCAGAGCCTTTGGCAACCTCAGGAGCGGTACCACCCAACGAGTTGCGGTCATCAGACACTCACTGGCATACCTTTGAAGGCACGCACTGACTCGAACATACCTCAGACTCGGACCCATTGCCATTGGTAATTATAGTTCGCGATGTTTCCAAAGGTGGAGGTCAAGCCTCAGCAAAGAGCGATTTAATTAAGCCGTACTGGTTTGTGTGAATCACTGTAAGGATTCGAGTTCAGGTACCAGGATACACCCATGATTGCAAAAATTGCGATCTGAAGAGAATTCATCCCCACTCTCTCTTTCTCTCTCTCTCGCTCTCTATTATTTCACCTCAGATGTGCCAGATAGATAAGTGGAAATATGTAGCATAGTGATTCCACAAGAAATTCTTTCAATACCGTGTGTTCTTATCTAGATTGATAGGTCATGGAGACCTTCACCTGTCAATAAAGAGTTCAAATTAGGAGAAGATTTTTCATTTTTTCTCTTTTTTTGTTTTATTTGCACTGTTACTTATTTGAGAGAGATTTTTCAGTTTGAGATTTGATAAATATGTTGACTTAAAAAGTACTGCCAAATTTGCAATCCTTTCATCTAAGTGGGGTGAAAAAGAACTGTTACCAGTTTTTTGTGACTTTTTATGAAATTTTGTTTCCACTTGAATCTGTTTTGATTGAAAATACTCTGGTTTGAATTGTAAAATAAATTATCATAATGCTTGATCGAACGTCGTATAAACAGAGATTTTGACTGACTGGAATATATTTTCATATTTTTTTTTTGTTTTTTTTTATTCGAAAATTTGTCAATTAATTATGTTTCAAATATTGTTTTTATAAAACTGGCATGATTTTAGTCCTCTGCTTTTTACTCTCTAGGGAGTAAAAAAAGACGTCAGAGGTAAATTATGAAAATTATATATCTATGAGGTCCCATTTCATAATAATCAGCCTACTCACCGTAAGAACTGTAAGAAAATTATGGTTGGAGATAATAGAATTTTCCGGTATTTTATATAAATTTACCTTATATAATCTTAATTTTTCATTAATTACCTATAATATTACCATGAATTACCAAATAATTTACGAAATTCTTTTAAATGTGTAAAAGTAAATTTTGTAAACTTATGGTAAGATACCATATTTACATGTGAAATTACTATAAATGACCGAAAATTTACGGAAATTTATAAACATTTCTTAATTCTCTTTTGCGCAATTTATGATAAGTTTTCATGGATTTCCGGTATTATTAACATGATTTTCCTAAATATTTTTTAAATGTCTGAAAATTTATAAAAATGTTTAAAATTTAGTAATGGGTGATTAATGGTGAATTAGCATATTTACCTGGAAAATTACCATGTATGACTGAAAATTTTCGGAAATTGATAAACATTTTGAAATTGAATTTTAAACAAATTATGTAAACTTACCATAAATTACATGCAATATTACCGTAAATTACCCAAAAGTTGAATACATTTCCAGAAATTTATTTAAAAAATTTAAGTTAAATATTTTGTAACTTATGGTAAGTTACCATATATCTTTTATATTAATATATAAATAATAAAGGTAAATATTTACCTGAAGAAATGTTATAAATGGACAAAAATTTTCATAATTTCAGGAAATTTATAAACATATTTAAACTGAATTTTGGGCAATATATGGAAAGTTACCATAAATTACATGCAATTTTACCTAAATTAGCAAAAAGTTTCATAAATTTCCAGAAATTAATAAAAAATGTGAATGTTGTATATTGTGTAACTTATGGTAAGTTACTATATTTACTTGTAAAACTACCATAAATGGGCGAAAATTTTCATAATTTAAGAAAATTTATAAACATATTTAAATTGAATTTGGGACAATATGTGGAAAGTGACCATCAGTTAACTATCATATTACCATAAATTACTAGAAAGTTTCATGAATTTCTGGAAATTTATCAACATGTCTAAAATTGAATTTTGGGTAATTTATGGTAAAACTATGTATAATTAACATAAGTTTAACATTAAAGTGACATATTTAAATGTAAAATGAACATTAATGGTCGAAAATTTCCGAAAATTTAAAAATATTTTTAATTTGAACTTCGGACAATTAATGGAAACTTACGATAAACTATCTTTAATATTAGAGTAAATTACCAAAAAATTTCATAAATTTCCAGACATTTGTAAAAATGTTTAAAAACGAACTTTGTGAAATGTATGGTAAGTTATCATATTTACCTGTAAAATGACTATAAATGACCAAAAATTTTCGGAAATGTATCAACATTTTTAATTCACTTTTGCGCAATTGATGGTAAGTTTCCATAAGTTTCCGGTATTATTTCCATGAATTTATAAAATATTTATTAAATGTCCGAAAATGTATAAAAATGTTTAAAATTTAGTATTGGGTTGATTATTGGCGAATTACCACATTTGCCTGGAAAATTACCATATATGACTGAAAATTTTCGGAAATTGATAAACATTTTGAAATTGAATTTTGGACAAATTATGTAAACTCACCATTAATTACATGCAATATTACCGCAAATTACCAGAAAGTTAAATAAATTTCCAGAAATTTATCAAATAAATTTAAGTTGAACATTCTGTAACTTATGGTAAATTACCATACATTTTATATATTATTAAATAAATATTATAGGTGAACTGTAATATTACAAGAAATTACTAAAAATTTTATAAATTTCCAGAAATTTATACAAATGTTTAAAACTGAACATTGTGTAATTTATGGTAAGTTATCATATTTACCTGTATAATTACTATTAATGACCAAAAATTTCCGTGAATTGATAAACATTTTTAAATCGAATTTTGGACAATTTATGTAAATTTACAATCAATTACATGCAATATTACCGTAACTTAAGAAATGGTTTCTTAAATTTCCAGAAATTTATAAAAAATGTTAATGTTGAACATTGTGTAACATATGGTAAGTTACTATATTTACCTGAAGAAAGACCATAAATAGCCAACAATTTTCATAATTTCAGGAAATTTATAAACATATTTAAATTGAATTTTGGGCAATATATGGAAAGCTACCACCAGTTACCTGTAATATTATCATAAATTACTAAGTTGTTTCATGAATTTCCGGAAATTTATCAAAATGTATAAAATTGAATTTTGGGCAATTTATGGAAAGTTGCGATAAATTATTTGTAATATCAGCGTACATTACCAAAAAATTTCATAAATTTTCAGCCATTTATAAAAATGTTTAAAATTGAACTTTTTGTAATTTATTGTAAGTTATCATATTTACTTGTAAAATTACTATAAATCTTTGAAATTTTCCGGAAATTTATTAACATTTTATAATTATATTTTGAGCAATTTATGATGAGCTTCCATAAATTACCGGTAATATTACCATAAATTACAAAATTCTTGAATTAATATCCGAACATTTATGAAAATGTTTAAAATTTAATATTGGGTGATTTATGGCAAATTATCATATTTACGTGTAAAATTACTATGAATGACTGAAAATTGCCGGAAATTGATAAACATTTTGAAATTGAATTTTATACAAATTATGTAAACTTACCATAAATTGCAATGAATACCGCAAATTACCAGAAAGTTAAATAAATTTCCAGAAATTTATCAAATAAATTTAAGTTGAACATTGTGTAACTTATGGTAAGTTACCATATATTTTGTATATTAATAAATAAATATTAAAGCTAAATATTTACATGAAGAAATATCATAAATGGGACAAAATTTTCATAATATCAGGAAATTTATAAACATATTTAAATTGAATTTTGGGCAATATATGGAAATTTTCCATCAGTTCACTGTAATATTACCATAAATTACTAAAAAAATTTCATGAATTTCCAGAAATTTATAAAAATGTTCAAGCTTGAACATTTTGAAATTTAAGGTAAGTTATCATATGTTATCATATACCATAAAATACATGCAAAATTACCGTAAAGTACCAAAAAATTGCATAAAATTCCAGAAATTTATAAAAACTGATAATGTTGAACATTGTGCAACTGATGGTTAGTTTCCATATTTACCTGAAGAAATACCATAAATGACAAAAAAATTTCATAATTTCAGTAAATTTATAAACATGTTTAAATTGAATTTTGGGCAATATATGGAAAGTTACCATCAGTTACCTGTATTATTGCCATAAATTAGTAAAAGGTTTCATGAATTTCCGGAAATTTATCAAAATATCTAAAATTCAATTTTAGGTAATTTATGGTAAGATACCATATGTAAAATTCACATGTAAAATTAACATTAATGGTCGAAAATGTATTATGGAAAGTCACGATATATTATCTGTAATATTAGCGTAAATTACCACTAAATTTAATAAATTTCCAAAAATTTATAAAAATGTTTAAGATTGAACTTTGTGTAATTTATGGTAAGTTATCATATTTACCTGTTAAATTACTATAAATAAGCGAAAATTTCCGGAAATTTATAAACATTTTTTCATTCAATTTGGCGCGATTAATAATAAACTACCATAAATTACCGGCATTATTACCATAAATTACAAAAATATTTATTGAATGTCCGGAAATTTATAAAAATGTTTTAAATTTAGTATAGGATGATTAATGACGAATAACCATATTTATCTGGAAAATTACCATAACTGACTGAAAATTTCCGGAAATTCATAAACATTTTTAAATTGAATTTTGGACCATTTATGTAAAGCTAAAGTAAACTAAATGCAATATTACCGTGAATTACTAAAAAGTATCATAAATTTCCAGAAATTTTTAAAAAAAGTTTAAAATTGAAAGTCGTGTAACCTATGATAAGTTACCATATTTACCTGAAGAAATACCATAAATAACCAAAAATTTTCATAATTTCAGAAAGTGTATTAACATATTTAAATTGAATTTTGGGCAATATTTGGAAATTTACCATCAGTTATCTGTAATATTACCATAAATTACTAAAAAGTTTCGTGAATTTCCGTAAATTTATAAAAATGTCTAAAATTGAATTTTGAGTAATTTATGGTAAGATACCATATTTACATGTAAAATAAACATAAAAGGTCGAAAATTTCCGGAAATTTATAAATATTGTTAAATTGAATTTTGGACAATTTATGGAAAGAGACGATAAATTATCTGTAATATTAGCGTGAATTACCAAAAAATTTCATAAATTTCCAGAAATTTTTTAAAATGTTTAAAATCGCGCTTTGTGCAATTTATTTTAAGTTATCATATGTATCTGTAAAATTACTATAAATTACCGAAAATTTATCAACATTTTCAAATTTAATTTTGCGCATTTTATGATAAGTTACCACAAATTACAGGTGTTATTACCATAAATTACAAAAATATTTAATTAATGTCCGGACACTTAAGAAAATGTTTTAAATTTTATATTGGGTGATTTATGGAAAATTACCATATTTACCTGGAAAATTACCATAAATGGCCGAAAATTTTCATAATTTCAGGAAATTTATAAACATATTCAAATTGAATTTTCGGCAATATATAGAAAGTTGCCATCAGTTACCTGTAATATTACCATAATTGCTAAAAAGTTTCATGAATTTCCAGAAATTTATCAAAATGTCTAAAATTGATGTTTGGGTAATTTATGGTAATATTCCATATTTACATGTAAAATGAACATAAATGACCGAAAATTGCCGGAAATTTATAAACATTTTCAAATTCAATTTTGCGCAAGTTATGATAAGTTACCATAAATTACCGGTATTATTAGCATAAATTACAAAAATATTTAATGAATGTCCGGACATTTATGAAAATGTTTAAAATTTAATATTGGGTGATTTATGGCAAATTACCATATTTACCTGGAAAATGACACTACATGACTTAAAATTTCCGGAAATTCATAAACATTTTTTAATTCACCTTGGGGAAATTTATGGCCATTTCCCATCAATTGACTTTAACTTAACCATAAAATACAACAAAAAAGTAAATTTCTGGAAATTTTTAGAAGTGTGACAATTTATGTAAAGTTACCATAAATTACATACAATATTACCGTAAATTACCAAAAAATTTAATAAATTTCAAGAAATTTAATAAACATTTTAAAATTGAACATTGTGTAACTTATGGAAAGTTACCATATTTACCTGAAGAAACACTATGTGCGGCAAAAAAATTTTATAATTTCAGAAAAATTTATAAACATATTTAAAGTAATTTTGGGCAATATATGGAAAGTTACCAATTAACTGTAATATTACCATAAATTACTAAAAAAATTTCATGAATTTCCGAAAACTTCTAAAAATGTTTTAATTTTTACATTTTATAATTTATGGTAAGTTATCATATTAACCTGTGAGATTACTATAAATGACCGAAAACTTCCGGAAATTTATAAAAATTTTAAAAGTCAGCTTTGGGCAATTTATGGCAAATTACCATGTTTACCTAAAAAATTACCAAAAATGAGAGAAAATTTCTACTAATTTCCTGAAATTAATTAAAGTTTTTTAAATGAAATTCTAAGCAATTTACGGAAAGTTACCATGAAGTAACCATTTAATAGAAATGTTTCAAATTGAAGTTTATGTAATTTACGGTAAGACACCAGAGTTACGTGTAAAATGACCATTTACGAACATTTTGAAAATCAATTTTGTTCAATTTATGGTAAGTTCACATAAATTACCTGTAGTTTTACCATAAATTACAAAAAAAAAAATAAATAAATAAATTTCTGAAAATTTTTAAAAATGTTTAAAATTAATAGATTTGATGCTTTCACGATGATTCATTATGATAAAGTAGATATTTTGGGTTTCAATCGTGTACAAAACTACG
>JAAAKG020146239.1:0-32641 GCA_010014905.2 Druon quercuslanigerum
AAATGCAATTATATATATTATACAAAAATACATATTTTTATTTTCAGGAATAAAAACTGAACTGCAGAGTGAATCACAGAAAGTAGAACTATTTAATTTCAAACGCCTAATAATTTCTACTTTTAAAAGAGAAGGTTTACACACTTACCAATCAAACAACTTCTAAATTAAATGCCCCTAAATTACAACATTTTTAATTTTAAAGTTTTATAAATTGATCAACTTAAAGATTTCTGGCTTTAAAATATAAATCCTAATTATTAAATATCACATTAATAAAAAAGTTAAGAATATAACATGACCATTTTCCACTTAAGTAAAAAATTAAAAAAAAGAAAGGGGATCTCATATTTTTCGGTTCCTTAAAGTTTAACCGAAAGTGTCTTCCTTTGAAATAGATAAAAATAAAAAAAAAGAACACCCTCTTCCAGTTCATAAAAAAATTAATGAAAAACCCCCTTCAACTCAATAAAAATGCGGAAAAGATCAAAATGGTCTATTCCAATTCAGAAAAAAATGAAAAGTTCACCTCTTCAACTTAATAAAAATACTAAAAATAAAAAAGTGTCTCTTCTAATTTAGAAAGAATTAAAAATAAAAGTTTTCTCTCTTTCAACTGCATGAAAAGTTCAAAAATAAATAATTAACAGGCAAAAAAAAATACTTATACTTTTGCCAATTCATAAAATATTGAGAACCCAAATTTCCTCCTTTTCAACTCGTTAAAAAACTGAAATATATAAAATGGTCCTCTCTAATTTAACAACAATTAAAAGGCAATTTCTAGTAATACGGAACTTTCTATAACGAAAGACAGCTCGAAACAAAAAATTTAAATTTCCTGGTTTCAAGCTTAATAAAAATGGTGAAAACCCTAAATTTGTTTGCCTTCAACTCATGAAAAATGTTAAAAACAAAAAAGGTGATTGTCGAATTTGGATAAAATTAGATGTGCTTCTTTTAATTTCACTTTTACTTTACTTTTTACGTTTTAATTCTTACTTTTAATTTACTACTGTTAATTTGCAATCACTTTAAATTGATAATTGTTCTATTGTTATTCAGAAATAAAAAATTAAAACTTTTACATTTGACTTTTAAATTTCTTAGTTTTTAATATTTTATTTATGACTGCTTATTTTAAATTAACAGCAAAATGAAATATTATTAAAATAAAAGGATCAGAAATAAAAGTCATTTTTTCTCTTGAGCACTGTTATTTAGTTACAGATTTAAAATTTTAATTTAGATTTATTTTTTTCTGAACTGGAATAGGGTTTTCTTTTGTTTTAATATTTTAATCAAGTTGGAAGGAAATTTCATTTATTTTTTCGGAAATAAAAGACTCTTTTTCTCTTAAGCATTGTTATGGAGTTAAAGGGGTAAAGCTTTTATCTTTATTTTTTTCTGAACTGAAAGAGGGTTTTATTTTGTGTTCAAATTTTCATCTAGTTAAAGGATAGAAGATTTGGCAGAAAATTTTTTTATTTTTAATAAAAAAATTTAAAATTCCATAGGTCAAAAATGAAAAGTTTAGACTAAAAAAATATTTGAAATTAAACTAAAGCGTTAAATCTAATAATTTAAAATCACTTTAAAATAGTTTTAACTAGTTTATAAAATAATCTATGAAGTTTGAATCGGACGTTTGAATTTGTTTCACTGCTAAGGATTTTGAATTTACAATTAAGTTTTAAAAATTATGAATTTATTTACATTTGCAATGGGTAAAGTCGCTTTTTGTAAAAAAAATCCAAATTAAAAGGATTTCAATATTTAAATCTTGAAGTTTTCAAAACTACATTTTAAAATTCTTTAAATTAAAAATGATCGCTGTAAAATAAAGACCTAAAATAAAAAATCAGTGATTCACTCTGCAGTTCAGTTTTTATTCCTTAAAAACAAAAGATGTAATTTTAAGATTTCGACTTTTAAATTTTAATGACCAAGAAAATTTTGTGCAAACTAGGAAATACCCAAAATTATTTTTTTCGATAAAAACGACCTTACTGGAAATATCATATGCAAATTTAGATTTTTTTAATTCGCCAAATTTTTCAATATTTGTAAATTTGTTCAATTTCTGCAATTTGAATAAACCTTAAAAATAATCGAAAAGAGCCATTTAATATTTCTAAATTTAACTTATTAGTGGAAATTGCAAATATATTTCTTTTTCATAGATTAATTTATATTTAATATTTAAATTGTGCACAATCGTGCGCCTCAATTTGATGTAATTTTTTTGTCTGATCTAATAATAAAATAATAAAACAAACAAAATATTTAATATCCTTTTAAAATTTACGGTGGCTCTGTTCGATTAATAGTGACGGTACAATCGATTTAATCTGCAAATCGGGCGCCGCAGTAAACGCTCTTTGTAATGTCTCTTCGTATTTTCACACGTACAAAAATAAAGCTCTCGCGTTCAATTCCCTATTGTGTTTTATTTTACTCTTGCTTTTTCATTTTAAATAGACCTACTATTCATTCACATCGTCTGGCTGGGTCAGCGAAATGTTTTCATGTCCTCCGAATTTTTTTGTGGTGACAGATTTATTGGCCTTTCAAAGCAAACAAATTATTTAAAAATATAAACACTAATCCAGTCCATTGATTAGGTTGAGTCAAAAATTTTAGAATGATTTTTCAGTCAGGCCGTCTCTTTAAAATTTGCCTTTTTTTTACTTTTATTCGAGCTGTTATTATTCCCTTGACTGAGTTCAGTTAATTTCACGCTGGAAATTTTGTTTTTTCTTTTACAACAACCGCTTTTATCGCGGCTCCTCGACTTTTTTGTAATTTGAATATTTCTGAAATTATTCAAGGTTTCTTTATTATTTTTTTTATTCGAAACTGAAAATTTAAGAAATTTTAGAATTGCCCAAACATAAAAATCCTGTTTTCGAAAATTTTTTAATTATAAAATTATTAAAGAGATTAGAATAATAATTGAATGTTTAAACTCCCGAATAATAACATTCCTGACAGAAAGTTGTTAAATTTTTATTAATAAATAATATTTATTAAAAGCATTTTCATTTGCTTAGTTTCGGGGATTTTCTAGTATCAGAAATTTGACAGTGTCAAAAATGCTCAAATTCGGTAATATTTTAAACTTTCTAGAATTTTATAATTAAGAAATTTAAAAATTCGTTAATATTATTAACTATATGAGAATTTCATTATTCTGTAATTGTCCAGACTGAAGTTTCATTCTTTTATTTAAATAATATTTCATTTTGCTAATAATTTAATATGAGCTATCATTAATGAAATACTAAAAACTAAGAAATTTGAAAGTTTTTTTTTATGTATAAATAATAATAGAGCAATTATTAATTTAAAGTAATTGCAAATTAACAGTAGAAAATTAAAAGTAAGAATTAAAACGTAAAAAGTGAAGGAAAAGTAAAATTAAAAGGAAATTTGGGTTCTCAATATTTTATGAATTTATTTTTTTTCTGTTGATTATTTATTTTTGAACTTTTCATGGAGTTGAAAGAGAAAAAACTTTTGTTCTCTATTTTTTCTAAATTAGAGGAGGCTCTTTTTTTTCATTATTTTTATTATTTTTATTGCGTTGCATAGGTGAACTTTTAATTTTTTTCTGAATTGGAATAGACCATTTTGAACTTTTTCGCATTTTTATTGAGTTGAAGGGGGTTTTCATTATGTTTTTTTATAAACTAAAAAAGGGTGTTCTTTTGTTTTTAAATTTTTATCCATTTCGAAGGAAGCAAATTTTGGTTAAACTTTAGGGAACCGAAAAATATGAGATCCCCTTTCTCTTTGTTTTTAATTTTTTACATAAGTGGAAAAGGTTTATAATAATTATTAAATGTTGAAACTCCCAAATAATAACATTCCTGACAAAAAATTGTTACATTTTCATTAATAATTAATATTGATTAAAAACAATTTCATTTGTTTAGTTTCGGGAATTTTCTAGTATCGGAAATTTGTTAGTGTCAAAAATGCTCAAATTCAGTAATATTTTAAAATTTCAAGAATTTTATCATTTAGAAATTTTAAAATTCGTTAATGTGAATGTTATTTTTCTGGATTTTTTGGTCGTCCAAAAGAATTTAAGAATCCATCATTGTACAAAATTTTTAATATTAATTTTAAAAAATATTTTTTTAGAAAATAATTGATGATCAAAAGATTGTAAATGCAGAAATATTAAAAAAAAGCAGATCCATTTTGCAATTCAAAGCGAATAAAATTTGGCATTTTAAAATATAAAACAAAACTCAATTTTTCAAATTTAGAGGATCGAATTTAATTTAAAATGAAAAGTATTTAAATTAAAAACTTTTAAACCTTTTTAACTTTAAAATTGAATTATTTTGAAAAAATTTAAAGAATAAGTGGATTTTTATACTGAAAAAATTAAAAAAGAAAAAATTCCCGCGACGAAACGTCAAAAATTAAATAAAAACAAACCTCATTTAAAACTGAAAAACATTTAGTCTCCAAGAATTTTTATATTGAAAATTTTTCATATATAAGTTCCTTTTGAAATGTCAATTACCTCAATAAAATTTGAATCGTTTGAAATTACAAATTTTGAATTTGCTAACTTTAGTTTTTAAATTTAACGATTCAATTTGTAAATAAAAAATTATAACTTATTCAAGGGAAAAATCGAAAATTTAGAGTTCAGGATGAAAATTCAGAATCACAATATTGTAAATCTAAATATTAAAGAAATTACTTAATTCTATTTTGATAGATTTGAAGATCCATTTTTATTTTTAACAACACAGTTTTTCATTTTATAATTTCAAATATTTTAATTTTTAAAACTTCATTTAGAATTAATATATATTCTTTTCATTTTTTTATAGTCAAGCGAATAATTTAAAAAAAAGATTACTATAAATATGATAGCAATATTTGAAATTGCAAAATTTAAAATTTTTTAAGACTCATTTTTAAGACTTGATTTTTTAAAATTATTTCCTTAATTTTTCCATGTTTTGAATTAAAGTAGTTTCAAATTCCATGAAGAATTTAATTTAATTTAATCTATCAGCTTATTCAATTAGATTTTTAAGTTTAAATTTTATAATAAAATATTTAGAATATTTACATCTAAAATTATTAAACTTTAAATGATTTTGAAGTGAAATTGTCCTGGCATTTTAAATATTTGATTATGAAACTACAGCATTGTAAAATTTAAAATTGGAAAGCTAAAAAAATTGAGAAATTTCGAACCAAATATTTTCGACTTTGAGCTTTTGAAGTTAAATTTTTTTTTAATTTGAAGGCCTCAAAAAATAAACTGTTCTAAAATTTCTGATTTAAAACTATAATTTCAAATTGAGATTAAAGAGATTGCAAAGGTAATACATTTTTTAAAAATAATTATTATATCATGTGGCATCAGTTAGTATTAAAAAATGTTTGGATTTTTACAAAAAAATGTGGTTTTTGACCGAAAAAATCACTCTCACTTACAGTGTTAAAAATTAGAAACTTTTAAATTATGTTTTTGGGCATAAAGCGTTAAAAATTGAACAATTCCAAAGTTCCTTAAAAAATTAAACAACTCTTATATTATTAAATGTATTTTTAATAATTAGTAGAAAGATTTCAAAAGCCCTGAATGTATTTTTTAATTAAAAAATGTGGTAAATCGTTCACCCCATTTTTATAGAATTATGATTTAAAAATCTGGAATTCAAATGTCTCGCTTGAAAAACCACAGAAGTCGAAACCAATATCTCAGCGATGTCAGGACGCATGGATATCGTCGAGAAATTTTCATATCGAAATTTATTCCATTGCAGAGGAAGTAATGCTTCAATCAAGCGATTTGTGTAATTCGATTCCGATTGAACTACACATTTCGAAATCCTCCCAATAGCTTCTTGTTTTACATGGAATCATATTTTCCAGCTTTCAGATTTCTTCAATTTTATTTTATTTTTATAGTTTTATTTATTTTTTTAATATTTTTATTTAATTATTTTATTAATTAAGTAGTATAAGTCCAAATTTAGGCAAGCAAACGAAGGATTCCAAGTGGTGTGAATAGTTTTTAGTCAGACATTTAAGTAGTATTATTAAATATAAATGAGTCATAAGGTATTTCAAGTAGTGTACGTATTTATAAGTCAGCCAGCTACATAAATAAAAAATACAGGATCTCAAGTATTATAATAAAGTTTAAGCAAGCCATATAAGTAGTATAAATCTTTTTGAATCAGACACAAGAGATTTCAAGTAGTGTGCGTAGTTTTAAGTCAGGCACATAAATCAGAAATACAGGATCTCAAGTATTATAGTATATTTTGAGTAAATCATAAAAGGAGTATAAATCTCATTAAATAAGGCCAAAGAAAGTTAAACGCAGTTTAGAGAAAACCTGAAAATCATGGAAAAGTCATGGAATTTTTTTTCAGAGAAAGTCAGAGAGAAGTATTTAATTTTAACTTTCAGGATCTTTAAGTAACTGTCAAAAATAATCCGGGCTGCCACGCAGTCACTGAAGGATTTTAAAGATTTTAGGATATTTTTTAAACATTCATGGACTTTTCAGGAACTTTAAGAAGATTTAAAATAGCTTAGGGAAATTTCTAATTTATTTCAATAATTTAAAATTACATAAAATGATATAATTCTCCATGTTAAAACGTTTTAAAAGATTTGGAAAAATCTCGGAGGATTTAATTGATTTTAAGGGATGTTAAAAATATTTCGGTTGATTAAAACTATTCTGGAGTAAATGGAATTTTTTTTATGCTTTTAATTTTTTCAAATTTATTTGTACTATTTTAATTTAAATTGAATTGCTTGGAAGTCCAGTAAATCAAATTTCCTTCAAATCTTTAAAATTCAAAAAAAATTAGGCAATTTTTAAAATGATGTTCTACCAGCCTGAAAAGGGGTTTCAAGTAGTATACATAGTTTTATGTCATGTGTATGTAGTATAAATCACTTTAAATGGGACATAAAGGATGTCAAGTAGTAAACGTCATTTTAAGTCAGCCATGTGTTTTTAAAGCTGTATGAATTATTGTGAGGAAGGTAACTGCAGGGTCTTTTTCAATATATAAAAATAATAAAAGTGAATTATTGAAACGCTTTATTAAAATATAATCTCAGTAATAAAATCATATTATTTCAATAATAGAAACAGAAGTGGGTAAAATAGAATCAATGAACCTCAAATATATTTGATTAACATAATTTTTATTTTCAAAATAGCCAACTGTCTTCTAAAAAATTTGCCTTGCTGGATTAAAAATTTAACAATTAAATGTAAAATTTAACTGTTTTTGGTGGTTACAAATTGGTTTTAATTACAATTTTTTTTACAATTTTTTTTACAATTTTTTTTTAGTTACAATTGGTTACAAATTTATTTCTTAAGTTTTAAAGTCGTATTTTTTGGTCAAAAATTCTAGCCATAACAGTGACACATAAATTTTTAAAACAATTGTTAAATTGTCAACAAACCAGTCAACAAAGAAAATTTATTTTGTATTAAAAACACGAATTTTTAACAATTTACATAAATTTTTAACCACAACGTTTCATTTTTTACCATAAAACCTGAACTTTCTACGGCAAAAGATTAATTTTCAAACAAAAAAAATTAATTTTCAACAAAATAATTCAAGTTTTAACTAAAGACAAAAATTTTTAGTCATAAAAGGAAAAATTCAGAAATGTAAAATTGCGACAGAATGCATCAAAGCAGTTAAATTTTTAACAAAAAAGTAAATTTCCGAAACAGATTGATTTTTGAGCAAACAGTTAAATTTTTTTAGTATAAAAGGTAAAATTTCTACAGTAGGAGATTAATTTTCTACCAAAAAAAGTTTTTGTTTGTTAAAAAAGACAAACAATTTTAGTAAAGTTGTTCAATTTTTGAACCAAAAAGATAAAGTTTTAACAAAATAGTTGAGCTTCGACCAAGCAGTAATTTTCAAAAAAAAGAATTCAATTTTGAAGTAAATAATAAAATGACTTATCATAAAAGATTAATTCTGATCCAAAAATTTCAGTCTTTTCATTTGAAAAAAATGAACTTTGAACCAAAAATGGTTACATTGTCTTTTGAGTTCTATTTATTCTGTTCACATTTGATTTATTTACTTTTAAAATATCACGTTGGAGAACTCGAAAATTTGCTTAAAAAATTAAGTTAAGTCTTTATTGGACACTTTTTAATGACATCTTTCTTTTTAATTTGTGATACTGCTTACACTTTTTCTTCTTTCAATTTTTATTTTATATTTTAGTTAGGGCATCTTTTCAATGGAAGTATTTCTATCATATATTAATAAGTTGTATAAGTCACGTTTAAAAAAGCCAGAAAAGTATTATAAAATTAATGGGATATCAAGTAGTGTATAGAATTTAAAGTCAGACATACACTTTAGTAGTATAATCCTTCTAAAATGAGACATAAGGGATTTCTACAAGGAACACTATTTAGTTACTATTTTTTCAAATATGTGGATCTATTCAGACTATGTTTCATTTTGGTTTTTATTTTATAGTTCCATCCAAGCACCTTTTTCAATGGATGTCTTTTAAGAATTAATTAACTAAGTAGTAGAGGTTGATTTTTAATCAGGAAAACAATTATTATATGTCAGGTGGCATGGCAACTAGTATTCCAAATTTGAAGTCAGCTAGATAACTAGTATGAACTATGTAGAATCAGACTTTCCGGCTATCGAGTAGTATACGAAATTTAGAGTCAGCTATGCATTCAAGTAGAATAAATCTTCTGAAATCAGGCCTAAAGAATTTCTCTTAGAGATTCTATTTTAAATAGCTTTCTTTTTTTTTTCCTTTTTTAATGAAAGTCTTTCAATAATTTTCTATGTAGTATAAGTCACTTTTTAATCTGCGAAAAACGTATTATCAATAAAGAATAATGGTAACTGCTATTCCAAATTTGAAGTCAGCTAGATAACTAGTATGAACCATGTAGAATCAGACTTTCAAACTATCGAGTAGTATGCGAAATTTGGAGTCAGCCATGCATTCAAGTAAAATAAATCTTCTGAAATCAGGCCTAAAGAATTTCTGTAAGAGATTCTACTATAAATAGCTTTCTTTTTTTCAACCTTTTTCAATGAAAGTCTTTCAATAATTCTTTAAGTAGTATAAGTCACTTTTTAATCTGCGACAAACGTGTTATCAATAAAGAATAATGGTAACTGCTATTCCAAATTCGAAGTCAGCCAAATAAGTAGTATGAACCATGTAGAATCAGACTTGCAGGTTATCGAGTAGTATACGAAATTTAGAGTCAGCCATACATTCAACTAGAATAAATCTTCTGTAGTCAGGCATAAAAAATTTTTATAAGAGATACTTTTTTAAATAACTTTCTTTTTTTCAATCTTTTTCAATGAAAGTCTTTCAATAATTCTTTAAGTAGTATAAGTCACTTTTTAATCTGGCACAAACGTATTATTAATAAAGAATAATGGTAACTGCTACTCCAAATTTGAAGTCAGCCAAATAAATACTATGAACCATGTAGAATCAGACTTTCAAGTTATCGAGTAGTATACGAAATTTAGAGTCAGCCTAATATTCAAATAGAAGAAATATTCTGAAATCAGGCATAAAAAATTTCTATAAGAGATACTTTTTGAAATAACTTTCTTTTTTTCAATCTTTTTCAATGAAAGGCTTTCAATAATTCTTTAAGTAGTATAAGTCACTTTTTAATCTGCCACAAACGTATTATCAATAAAGAATAATGGTAACTGCTACTCCAAATTTGAAGTCACCCAAATAAACACTATGAACCATGTAGAATCAGACTTTCAAACTATCGAGTAGTATGCGAAATTTGGAGTCAGCCATGCATTCAAGTAAAATAAATCTTCTGAAATCAGGCCTAAAGAATTTCTGTAAGAGATTCTACTATAAATAGCTTTCTTTTTTTCAACCTTTTTCAATGAAAGTCTTTCAATAATTCTTTAAGTAGTATAAGTCACTTTTTAATCTGGCACAAACGTATTATCAATAAAGAATAATGGTAACTGCTACTCCAAATTTGAAGTCACCCAAATAAACACTATGAACCATGTAGAATCAGACTTTCAAGTTATCGAGTAGTATACGAAATTTAGAGTCAGCCATATATTCAAATAGAAGAAATATTCTGAAATCAGGCATAGAAAATTTCTATCAGAGATACTTTTTGAAAGAACTTTCTTTTTTTCAATCTTTTTCAATGAAAGGCTTTCAATAATTCTGTAAGTAGTATAAGTCACTTTTTAATCTGCCACAAACGTATTATCAGTAAAGAATAATGGTAACTGCTATTCCAAATTTGTAGTCAGCCAAATAAGTAGTATGAATCATATAGACTTAGACTTGCAATATTTCGAGTAGTATAAGGAACTTAACGTCAGCCATACATTTATGCATGTAGTATAATCTTTTTGCAATCAGATATAAAGAATTTCTAGAAAGGCCAGCATTTTACAATATTTTTTTTTAATTTTTGACAATATTTACACTATTTTTTATCTCTAAAGTGAGTCCGACGTCTGAATACATTTTTTTTTCTTGAAGAATCCTATTTCTTTTTATATCTCTTATTCACAATGATCTAGTGCAATGCAGTGGAATATATTTTTTTTTAAAGTTTTTTTGCACATGTGTTCGTTTAAAACTCATTCCGTTAGGTTGGACATGGTTCGCACCAACATCGTGCGTCAGGTTGGATATCGCTTGTCCTGTCTGTATTTTCCCATGAATCTTCCGTGCATTTATTTCAGATGTTTCATTTTTCATTTTCATCTCTCATTTCTGTCCGCCTTCTATCCATTCACCTCCACTTTTTTCTGGCTCCAAAGCCTCTTCACCACTCGGACATGGCTTTTAACTATGATGAATCACGCTTGAATTACTCTCGCGTGCTCGAAATCAGCATACATGGTAATGGTAAAAACCACCCCATTTCGATATTTCCACTGTACTTTAGTTTAGAGAAGTTACCAATTTTTCCACCCTATTATTTTCCATTTTTTTAATAATGTAGGAGTTCTATTTTTCAAAAAATCTTTTACCTGCAATACTTTTATTTTGTCCCAAAATATATTTTTTTATTTAAAAAAAGTTGAAAACACAGTCCTGGGGGTTGGAACAGCCTGAAAATGATTATAAATACTATTAAGTAATGTTAATTTATGTAAAAATAATTAAAGTTATGTAGAAAATATAACTGATAACTGATAACGTTAATTTTGAAAATTTGAAACGAAATTCTTTAGATATTTAAGTAACTCAATTTCTTGGTACGATAGAAAAAATGTCAAAATACGATATTTTAATATTCAAAATTTTTAAACGGTCTATTGCTATTGGTTGTAAATCCTACTCGAAATATATTATTTTTACCAAAATTGAAATTTTTTAACACTTTTTTTTATTGTAACAATAATACAATTTAATTTTGTTATAAAATAGAACATCCTGCTTAACATTATTTCCCCTGTTCCCTTATTTCCCAATTTTTGAAGAACCAATTAGATCAACTTTTTTTTTATTCTCTTTAATTGACAATTCAGAAATTTGGTGCAAAATTTATCTTCTTTAAATTAAAATTAAAATTCGTGATGAAAATTCGTCTTTTTGGGTTGAAAATTCATCTCTTTTTTTTTAAATCTTTTTTTTTATTCAAAATTGAAAATTTTAGTTTAAAATTGATTGTTCATAATTAGAAATTTAAATATTTGATTAAAAATTAATTCTTTTTGCTAGAAATGTGTCTCTTTTTGGCTAAAAGCTTAACTATTTGCTCTAAAGTTCAACTACTATTTCAAAAAATCATTTTTTGTTGTTAAAGATTTATTATTTTAGTTAAAAATTTAACATTCTAGTATAAAATTAAACTATTTGGTTAAAAATGAACTTTTTTCGTTGAAAATTCATATTTTGGGTAACAAATTCATTTTTAACATAACAAATTCATCTTTTTTGTTCAAGAAATTCAGCTCTTTTGGTAAACATTTAATATCTTTTGTCTCTTTGTATCTTGCTGAAATTTTGTTTTGACAAATATGTTCGTCAACATATTTGTTATAAGTTTAATTTTATATTCCAATTTTTCGCCTTACTTAAAAATAAAATCAAACAATAATAACATTAAAAATCATATTAAAAATAATTCTAATTATAATTCCATTAATGAGCGATCTTCCAGGGCCTCCGTTTCCTCTTACCATAAAAAACAAACATTTTCCACGATTTTGAAATCAACTTTTGCTTTTTACTTTCCTTTTTCAGGATTACCCGTTTAGCTTTGCCCTGTTCTCTTACTTTCCTTTACTTCTTCCAATTTTTTCTTCCACATCACTTCCTGTCCATTACCATCCAAAATCCACCTTACACACTCATACACACTCAGCTGTTTGTCTTCCTCTCCTTTAAATCTCTCTAGTACATGTGCTCGTGACTTCATTTCGCATCCACATACTCTACATAAATTCTCCTCTTCAACCATCCAGTATCTGCATTCTCTCACTCCTTCTTCCATTCTATGCCGTACCACCCTACTCTATTTTCCTTCCTTTTTTATTTTTTGCAGATATTCTGGTTCTCTCAATTCTTTCACCATCATATTCCATCTATTGTACCTCAAATCCATAATCTTTGTCCATCTTTCTTCTTCTTGTCTTACTAATAGCTCTACCTCAATGTCCTGCTACTCCATAAACCCTTCTCGTATATCACAAACCCCCCTCATTTCTTTCCTTTCGTCCTTCCATTTCGATTTTCTCAAATTGCCTCTCTTCTTCTTCTTCCGAACTTCGTCCAAGCATATTTGAACTATTCTACTCCCCTCTCTTCTTTTTAGCTTCTCTTCAAACATCCACTCTCCTTCAATTTTTCTAGTAACCATTTTTTTCCCTCCCTCATTCGTCCCTTGACATGTATCCTGCGCAACTCCAACTAACCCTTGTTACCCATCTCAAGAATCGCTCATGCATGCTCTCTACTTTCCTATGTTCCTTCCATCCCCAGACCACCTCTCCATACCATAACACC
This sequence comes from Druon quercuslanigerum, assembly GCA_010014905.2. Taxonomy (NCBI): domain Eukaryota; kingdom Metazoa; phylum Arthropoda; class Insecta; order Hymenoptera; family Cynipidae; genus Druon; species Druon quercuslanigerum. The sequence goes on from JAAAKG020146239.1 coordinate 13,048, forward strand.
GCCCAGACCAACGCGTCAAACAACGAGACCCTCATTCTCCAATCGTCCTTGAACCTTCTCTTTCCTACACCCTATACTTGGCCCATCACTTTACTCGCAAGCTCAATTCTTTTCCTCACCTGCTAATTGGCATGAGTGTGATCCCTTTTTACTCCTCTACCTTCTTTCTCTCCCCTTTCTTGACAAGTAGTACCTCCAGCCTTGCCATCCACTTGACAGCCTTCTCTGTTTCAGACCTTGTTGCAAATCTTCCTCAATACTTCCTTGACCGCTTCTCCCCCATACTTTAAAGGTTCGTTTTTTATGCCATCTTCTCCTGTAGCCTTGTTTCTTTTTCATCTATTTATAGCCTCATCCACTTCTTCTCTTGTTATTACGTTCCTTTCCTTTATTTCTCCTTCTACTATCCTTCTCCTTTCCCCTTGGATCTTATTTTGGGTTTCCCCCTAATAGACCCTTGAAATAGTCTATCTACCCTACCATTTCTATTGCTTCATTCACGCTCTTCCTTCCTCCTCTTTCCTTATTCATCACATATGAAACCCTACCTTCTTTAGTCGCTTTTTCTTTCTTATATTTTTTTTTTTCTTTGCTTTTTTCTTTCTAGCATTCTCTCATGTTCTCTTTTTCTCCTATTATACACATCCTTCTCCATTTCTCCTTTCCTCCATTGTTTTATACTCTCTTTCATTCTCTCTTTACTCTACTTACATTCCTTCTCCCACCACTCTCTCATTTCCTCTTCTCTTTCTATCTTACCTTCTCAATCAACCCTTTCTATCTTTAAATCAACGAGTCTACTCCCTCCTCTTCTTCATACCTAATCTTCTCCTTTTCCATTTTTCCTTTAATCTCGTTCCGTTTATATACCCCCAGACTTCCATTTTCTTGCTGCTTCCTCCCCCTCTTTCCTTTCTCCAACTGCCGCGCTTATGGTCACCACCTTTCAGTGTAACTATTACCGAGAAGTACTCGGACCCTATCTCATTACCCACTTTCATACATTCTATCATATTTTTCATTCTTTCTTCCGCAGGATGTAGTCTATAACTGTCTCTCCCTTCCCTAGAAATATGATCTCTTCTTTCTCATTTTCTTTCATATTGCTATTACATATAAACCATCCTGTGTCTCCTGTTATGTCTATTAACCTCCTCCCCTTTCTGTCTGTCTCCCTATGTTTTGAACTCCTCACATAGGCCTCATTTTTTTCATCCCACGCCCCCCCCCCCTTGTTCGCCACTCCAGGCTTTTAAATCAGTTATCAAAACCAACTCTTCCTTCTTTTCCTCCATTCACCTTTTAATTACTTTCTAAACGTTCCTCTTCTCCTCTTCTTTGATATACACAAACAACAGCTATTTTGATTTTTCCAACTATAATCCTTCTGACCATTGTCAGTTGACCCTCTCTTTACTCCCTTTTACTGTTATTTCTTTTCTCACCCCTGCGACTATTCCGCCCATCCCTCTTTCTTTAACGTTTTCCCTCTTTGCTTCTTTCATCGTCCACACATTACCTTTTGGTAACATTCTTTTTATACCCTTCCAGTTTTTTTCATCCGCCCATGTTTCGCTCATTATTATTACGTCGCATTTTGTCAATGTTCCCCAAAAACCATGTACTTTTTTTTTAATCCTGAAACATTCTAGAAAGCAACCTTCACTTGCCCGTCTTCTCCTCTCGTTCCTACCCTCCTCATCTTTAGCCCTTTTTTATTTTGTAAACCCCGACGAATTTCCTTTCTTCTTATTAAGCTGTTTTTTATCCTTATCTTTTCCTTACCTTTTTTGACAAGTTTTCAATTCTTTTACTTCTCCCTCCGATATCCACATCTCTCCGTTTACCCAAATTCTATATCTCCCTACTATCCTTCCTTCTTTCTCTTATGCCCTCCGCTCAATCTACCATTTTCGTCTCATTTCCTTCCAGGTCAGATCTTCTTCTACTTTCTCTGTCGTTTTTTTTCAAAAACATCTTTTTGCCCATAACTTCAAATGTCTCCTCCTCACACCCCAATGTCATATCCCAACGCCTTCCTCTTTGCTCTTTGTTCCTCTTCTATTTGTCTTTCGACTTGTGTCAACCTACAACGCAATCTTTCATTTTCTATTCGCAAGCCTATCCTACCTTCTGTTGTATCCTGGCTCGATACTAACTCATTCTCTTTTCACTCAACGCACACTTCTAACTTACTCACTTTTTTTTCTATTATATTCATATCCCTTATTCTATTTTCATCATATTCCCTCTGCTGATTTTCTATGCTTACCATTTTGTCCCAGACTTTCTCTTTTTCGCCTTTTCATAATTCTTCCCAATTATCCCATATCTTCCGTATTTTTGTACCTCCTCCTATACCTCTTCCCTTGCCTCTTCCTATCTTCGAGCATTCCACATGTCTCCTCTCTAAAGCTTGTGAACATTGCTTGAATCTTCATCAGCAAGTTCCCCTCACGCTTCTCTCTTTCCAAACTTTTTCGTTTTATCCTTTTCTTAACATTTTTAACTCCCTCTACGTCTTCGCTCACTTCTTCCCTTTTCTTTTTTTCCCCTGTTGAATCCCCCCCCCCCCTAACTAACAATTCCCTTGCTCCTTGTCGCACATGATTGTTTTCGCGAGTCCTCGAGAAAACGGAAATGGACTTTTTTGTTAAAAATTCATGCTTTTGGGTTGATAATACAATTTGTTTGTAGAAAATTCGTCTTTCTATTTCAACAATTTAGTCTTTTGGAAAAATTTGTATCTTTTTTGGTAAAAAACTAAACTTTTTGTTTCTAAATTCTTGTATATTATTGGATTTTTGTTTAGTAGAAATTTAATCTTCTTAGTGAAAAATTCATCGTTTCGATTAAAAATGTAACTGCTTTGGTAGAAAGGTCAACTGTTTGGTTAAACATTCGTATTATCGTATAAAAAAAGCCATTTGATTAAAAAAAAATTTTTTTGCTTTGAAGTTTCAGTTTTTGATTGTAAATTCTTTTAATGAATGAAACCCGTTTCATTAAAAATACTTTTTTTAGTTTAAAATATAAATATAATGCAAGATTCATGTTCCTTAAATAAAAATAAATTTTCTGGTTAAAAATGCACCTTTCTTGGGTTAAAAATTCATTCCTTTCAGTATAAAATCTTTTTTGGTTGCAAAATGTATTTATTTACAAGAATTGATTTCCACATTTTAATAAAGAATCTCCCTGTTTGCCCTATTTTGAGATCATTTTGGGCTTTGAAGTCAGCTTTCCTTATTGATATTTATTCATCTACATTGTCGGATCAAATACCCTAACAAGCAATAAAAAATCGTGTTCAAAGTCTCTCGAATAACTTCAACTAATAATAACTTCTTGAACTAATTTATTCTGATTTTATTTTATTTTTACTGGCGCCGATCGTGCGAAAACTGGCGTCTCTTCGACGACTTTTTTTTTGAAAACTTGACTACTTCGTCGTTTAAGAAAGCATTTGGACCGCATGGGAAGGCTAATGAACACTACACTTCGCGAAGCTGTATAGCTTTGTTCCGTGCTTCGCATTTGAAGAGTAGTTTGGGCGCTCCAACTCCCGGCTTGGATTCCATTCCAGATAAGTATGCCGGTTCCAGCTGCAGAGCCCGCAGTTCGCTTTTCTCCCCGTTAACCCCTTTCACCCCTTTAACCCCTTTCATCCCTTTTTCCCTTCCACTTGCCATGCCAACTCTCAAAAAGTTAGTTCGTTGCACCAGAGAGGAGAAATAATCCTTGTAGGAAGATCCGGCTTGTTAGGATCTCAGCGATTTGAGCTCGTGAATCTCTTACCGACAGAAGAAACGAGCACTCAGTCTTATTCGCAATTAGGACTTCTTCAGCATTTTTTTTCTGCTGAGGGGTAAATTAATTCTTAAGTGGTGCCTTTGTTCTATTGTACGTTATACAAAAATTGGTTCGATTGTCAAAGAAATTGTCCGAGAAAGAGAGAGCTAAAAACACTTTCTGAACTCATAGAATTAGTTCAAAAAGAGGTGAGATGTCAGAGGTCAAGGAGCAACTGTCAGGGATCAAAGTCCAGAGTACAAAGGTCAGAGTCAAACTATTAGGGATCAAGATCCATAGCTCCAAGGTCAGAGTTTAAATTCACTGATTAAAGGTCAGAGGTTCAAAGGTCAGAGGTGTAAAGGTCAGAGGTTCAAAGGTCAGAGGTTTCAAGGTTTTGTGTACAAAGTTTAAGGGTCAAAGATGAAAGGTTAAAAATCCTAAGTAAAAAGCTAAAAATCAGAAAATTAACTGAAGAATACCTAACTTATTTAAATTTATCATCACGCCCAAAGGAATAATTTAAAAAATCATTTTTTTTTTAATTTTTCTCTGTGAAATTAAGTTTTAAAATTTAAAGGTAATAACCCCGCCTCGAGGTAGGGTAATAGTCGAAACTTTGTTTCTCTTCCGGAAATAGCTTACATTTTAAATTATATTTTCTGCACACTCTCTTCAAAAACTCTGTTGAAGAGTTCATAGTTTGAGTTACTGAGTGCCTTTTGCCAGAGGCTCTTCTGTAAACTCCGCAAAAAAAAAACTGTTTAAAAATGCTTAGCGCTCTTATCCTTTGTCAAATAATACCTCTGCTTTCTTCTGTTTCAAGAAACTTTCCTTTTCCGTTTTATTTTTTAATACGAAATAAATTGATAAAAATATATAGATAAATGCAAGTATTTTTGTTAGAAGCTTGATTTAAAAAAATTAAAATGTCTAGTAGTATATTTTTGTGTAAAAATTTATATCTTTTGGTTGAAAAATTTATTGGTTTGTTTAAAATTCAACTGTTTGGTTAAAAATTCGTCTTTTTGGTCAAAAACTCAACTAATTTTTTTAAAGATAAACTACCTTTATTAATTTTCTTAACTGAAAATTTAAATATTTCATTTTTTGCTAAAAATTAATCGTTCTTAGTTGAAAATTTGTCCAATCAATTTTTTGTTGATATTGTTGGGTTTTTTTCTTGATCTTTTCTTTTGTTTTTTATCAATTTTTAGTTTTGTTTTTTTATTAATTTTTTAAACTTAAAATTGAACCATTATATTTTTGTTAAAAATAATCGTCTTCGGTTTAAATGTAAAATATTTGGGTTATATATTTTTTTCTTGACGAAACATTATTCTTGGTAAAAAATTCAACTCTTTCATTAAAAATTCGTATTTTTGGTATTGATTAAAAGATTAATTATTGCGTTTTCTTTCTGGATAGAAATTTTATCGTTTAGAATGATATATTCATTTTCTAAAAAAGTTGTCTTTTAGGGTGGAAAGTTTAACTATTTGGTTAAAAATTCAACTTTTTTTGTGATTGAAAATTAATTTTTCCAATTGAAAGTTCAAATACAACTGTTCGGTTAAAAGTTAAATAATTTTTTTTTGGCGGAGGATTTTCAAAATTCATCTTTTTTGTTTAAATTCAAGTGTTTTTGAAATAAAATTACAATTTTGTTATTGAAATATATATAATATTTCGTTTAACTGATTTTTGTTGTTGTCAAAAATTTAACTAAATTTATTGTTAAAAGTTTAACTAATATATTAGAAATTGAACTGTTTAATTGCAAATTAATTTTTTATAAAGAATTAAACACTTTTATTGAAAATTAATCTTTTTTGTCTTTTTGAATTCAGAGGTCCATTATTTTTTATAAATTTTTACTTTTGATCTGGAAAACTCAATTCTTTCATTCAGGAATTAATTATTTTGTTAAATGTATTTATTATTTTTAACATAGTCGAAAATTCAACTACATTTTTTTTTAAGTTTAACTATTTTATTAAAAATTTAGCTATTTCGTTGCAAAATTATTTTTTGTTTATAAAAAATTAAACGCTTTTTCGAAAATTCAACGTTATTATGTCATTATTATAGTCAAAAATTCAACTACATTTTTTGTTAAAAGTTTAACTATTTTATTAAAAATTTAGCTATTTCGTTGCAAAATTATTTTTTGTTTATAAAAAATTAAACGCTTTTTCGAAAATTCAAAATTATTATGTCATTATTATAGTCGAAAATTCAACTACTTTTTTCCTTAAAAGTTTAACTATTTTATTAAAAATTTACCTATTTCGTTGCAAAATTATTTTTTATTTATAAAAAATTAAACGCTTTTTCAAAAATTCAACATTATTGTGTCATTATTATAGTCGAAAATTCAACTACATTTTTTGTTAAAAGTTTAACTATTTTATTAAAAATTTACCAATTTCGTTGCAACATTATTTTTTGTTTATAAAAAATTAAACGCTTTTTCGAAAATTAAACATTATTATGTCATTATTATAGTCGAAAATTCAACTAAATTTTTTGTTAAAAGTTTAACTATTTTATTAAAAATTTAACTATTCCGTCGCAAATTTATTTATTTTTTTCTAGAAAATTAAACGCTTGTATTGAAAATTAATCTTTTTTGGGGGAAATTTCTCATTAGAAAATTTTTCTTTCTTGCTCAAAATTGAATTATCTTCTAAAATTTCGTCTTTTTGGATTCAAAGGTCCATTATTTTCTATAAAATTTATTTTTGATGTTGACAACTCAGCTGTTCTGTTAAGAAATTAATTATTTTGTTAAAAGTATTTAATAGTCTCAACATAGTCGAAAAATCAACTACATTTTCTGTTCAAAGTTAAAATATTTTATTAAAAATGTAACTATTTCGTTGCAAATTCATTTTTTGTTTATAGAAAATTAAACACTTTTATTGAAAATTAATCTTTTTTGGGGGAAATTTCTTATTAGAAAATTTCTCTTTCTTACTTAAAAATTGAATTATCTTATAAAATTTCGTCTTTTTGGATTTAAAGATCCATTGTTGTCTATAAAATTTATTTTTGATCTTGATAACTCAGCTTTTTCGTTAAGAAATTAATTATTTTGTTAAATGTATTTAATAGTCTTAACATAGTCGAAAATTCAACTACATATTTTGTTACAAATTTAACTATTTTATTAGAAATTTAAATATTTCGCCGCAAATTTATTTATTTTTTCTAGAAAATTAAACGCTTTTATTAAAAATTAATCTTTTTGAGGGGAATTTCTTATTAGAAAATATCTCTTTCTTGCCTAAAAATTCAATTATCTTCTAAAAGTTCGTCTTTTTGGGTTCAAAAGTCCATTATTTTCCATCAACTTTTACTTTTTATCTTGAAAACTCAGCTCTTTCGTTAAGGAATTAATTATTTTGTTAAATGTATTTAATAGTCTTAATATAGTCGAAAATTTAACTACATATTTTGTTCAAAGTTTAACTCTTTTATTAAAAATTTAATTATTTCGTTGCAAATTCATTTTTTGTTTATAGAAAATTAAACGGTTTTATTGAAAATTAATCTTTTTCGGGGGAAATTTCTTATTAGAAAATTTCTCTTCCATACTTAAAAATGGAATTATCTTCTAAAATTTCGTCTTTTTGAATTCAAAGGTCCATTATTTTCTATAAAATTTTACTTTTAATCTTGAAAACTGAATTCTTTCGTTAAGGAATTAATTATTTTGTTAAATGTATTTAATAGTCTTAACATAGTCGAAAATTCAACTACATATTTTGTTCAAAGTTTAACTGTTTTATTAAAAATTTAATTATTTCGTTGCAAATTCATTTTTTGTTCATAGAAAATTAAACGCTTTTTCGAAAATTCGAAAATTCAACATTATTATGTCATTATTATAGTCGAAAATTCAACAAAATTTTTTGTTATAAGTTTAACTAGTTTATTAGAAATTTAACTATTTTGTTGCAAAATAATTTTTTGTTTATAGAAAATTAAACGCTTTTATTGAAAATTAATCTTTTATGGGGGAAATTTTTAAAAGTATCTGGACCTAATATTAATTAATGTTAAAATAGTACCGACTTTTTCCATGAGAAAAGGGCAAGCAAAATTTGAAATTCAGTCAGGCTTTCCCTTGAGCCTCGATGTTTTCTTAAATAGCTAGTTACACAGCTGAAAGACCTTGATTTCATTCATTGGTGGCGTAGCCTTTTAGAGAGGCGAAAAAGGAAATGAGCGAATTCTGGCGTGAAATTATTCATACATGTGTATGTATGAGGTCGCTATCGGATTATTCCTAGTCCCCTAACGATCTGGTTTCTGGTTGCCTCGAGGCTTTCACGAAAGTATGAAAGCCATTCTACGGTTTTGAAAAAGTCTCTTGGACACGTTATTTACAAGTTGAGCCGCATAACCCGCAGCGTGGTAGAGAAATTTTCACTGAATGCCACCGTAAAGGCATTTCGTGGCACGGTAAAGGCGCAGTAAACCGAGACGTGAATCTTCCACAGAGGGAATTTTTAATAGATTATCAAATAAAAATGTGAGGTAATGGTGCACCGAATGCTCCATGGAGCTGACAGTGAGGAGACAGTTTTATTTCAAGAAACGTCCATTATGCAAGACTAAATCAAAATTCCCTCGTTATGACATACCTGGTTGTTTATGGTTAGCAGACCCTTTATTCTTTTTTAATATAACATTTTCTCTAAGAAAAAGGAGTCAAAATAGGTCCTATTGTGTACAAAAAAGGGTGGCGTAGCCTTTTTAAGTATTATATAAATCTCTTAAATCTTCCTCCATCCTCTGTCATTCCAACCTCTTTCTTCGCCTCTTCTATCCTTTCCTATTCTTTTCGATCCGATCGTTACCCATCCAATCCTGTACAACTTTATCTCAGCATCTATTCCAGACCCCGTCCCTTATTTCCTATCTACTCCCCTCACTTTCTCACAGTTCATTTACTTCATCTACTATTCCTACTCTCTCCTACGTCCCCTCTCCTCCACTCACTTCACCTGCTCACTTTTTCCTAATTCCTCTAACTTCCCTTCCAAATTTTGTACCTCAGTTCCCTTCCCAATTTCTCTCCCATCCCCTCGCATCACTTCCTTATCAATAAAACACCCAGCTTCCTCTCGTCCCTACCCTTCGCCTAAAATCCTCCTCTCGTCTCTACCCTTTCCCTATCCTACATTACAATCCCTCCCATCCTCTCACTCACTTCCATAGCAGTCCCCTTGCTATCACCCACCTGATTCCTTCTCATCTTCCTTTCCTCTCCTACGTGCTTTCTCCACAATCACTTCCTCTACTTCCCGTCTCTTCCAATCACTTCTCCTTCTCAACCTGCCCTAATATTCCACTAATACCATATCTTTTTTTTTACTTCTTCATTAGTCCCTACCGTTGCTTCTTCTCTTCATTCCAGTTACTGCTATTATTCTCCTCTCTTCTCTTCTATCCTGCCCTGTCTTTTTTGAGCTAATCCTATCATATCTGATCCTTTCTGATCTTATCCTATCTAATCTTATGTTATGGTCCTCTCCCCACCCATGGTTTACTCCACTCCCCTCGCTTACTTACTCCACTTTTCCTTGCCTCTCCTACGTCTTCCCTTCCACACTCACTTCCCATCTGCACTACTCAATTCCCCTGCTTAAAGCCCCTTCTTCTCATCACTTCCCATCTCCACGCCACTCCTCACTTCCACTCTTATCCGCTCGCCTTACTTCCCCACAAATCACTTTCTTTGCTTCCTCGGCTTCTTTTCGTCTTCTTTCCCTTCCTCTATTTCCGCTTCCCCTGTTTCTCTTATTTCTTCTATTTTACATGCCTTTCTCACTTCCCTGCTTCTCCTCTCCCTCTATCAGTTTATCTCCCCTCATTTTCTCCTCCCGGGAAAAAGTACGATGGAGATCATTTTTAAAAACTTGTACTTGTTTGTCCCAAAGTTTTTGTTAGTAAAAAGTAATAAAAAATAAGAAAGTTAAATTTTTTTTTAATTTAGAATTTCTTAAAAATATGCAAAAAGAAACTTTTTTATAATGTTAAATGCACTCTATTTTAGACAAAATTGGTTATGTCGAACCGGAAACTTTAATTGAATCAAAGAAACAAAAGATTCATTTGCTTTCTTGAAACAAAATTATTTCGTATTTATTCGAAGCGTTACGAAATAGTTAATGTGTGTGTCGGTGTGTCGGTGTGTGTGTGTGTGTGAGTGTGTGTGTGAGAGTGTGTGTGTGTGTGTGTAAACATACTATTTGACTTATTTTAAAAAATTCAAAAAATAATTTATTTCTAAATATCTTAAACAATAGGACTCACTATCGACAATTCGAAATTCATGAATTTGAACATTCCCGGCAATTTACAATTTAACGAAATTGGAAAAATCTTAAAAGAAAATTTTCGACATTATAAAATTTCTAAGTTCATTAAATTAAAAAAAATTCTAAAAAATAATTAATCATAAAAAAAATAAAATACTTTTATTTGATGAATATATTTTTTATTGTACTCATGATTTTAATATTTATCAATAAAGCAGTTTTTAATATTGTTTAGATTCGATAATTTAACAATTTGGAGATTTTTTTGTGTCGGCCACTTTATCGTGTTGTATATTTGACAATGTTGGCATATTTTATTTCTAATCTTTTAAAATTTAATTATTCTTTCAATCTTTTTAAAATGTTTAATAATATTCTAAATAATTGTAAACAATTTCATAATATTTTAGAGTCTGAATTAAGGTTCTAGTTTTTTCGAGGGCATTTTAGACCATTTTAGAATTTATAAGAGAATATTTAGCAAAAAAATTCCAAAATATCCTATAAAATTAAAAAAATACAGCATTTTTAATAAAAATTATGGAAAGATGTTAAAATCCATGCTTTTGGGGTCATGATATGATAGGTGAATTAAAAGATAATAAATTAAATTAAATTTCAAGCAGTGTTGAAGATCCAGAGTTAGAATCTGTAAAAAAGAGTTCAAAAATGCTTTAAAAAATATGTATTTTTTCAATACCTAATTTTTTCATTAAATATTTTTAAATGTTGCAAAATATATTATAAACATAAGAAAATTCCAGATTTGAAACGGAAGGTTTTAGCATTTTTAGAGAATTTTATGAATAAAAAATGTTCAATAGATTCTAGAAGATTCCACATTCTATATCTGAATACTGTAGAATATTATGGAAATTTCAAAATTCTAGAATATTATGGAAATTTCAAAATTCCAGCATATTATGGAAATTTCGAAATTCTAGAATATTATGGAAATTTTAAAATTCTGGAATATTCTGGAAATTTCAAAATTCTAGAATATTATGAAAACTTTAAAATTCTAGAATATTATGAAAATTTCAAAATTCTAGAATATTATGGAAATTTCGAAATTCTAGAATATTATGGAAAATTTTAAAATTCTGGAATATTATGGAAATTTCAAAACTCTAGAATATTATGAAAACTTTAAAATTCTAGAATATTATGAAAATTTCAAAATTCTAGAATATTATGGAAATTTTGAAATTCTAGAATATTATTGAAATTTTAAAATTCTGGAATATTATGGAAATTTAAAAATTCTAGAATATTATGGAAATTTCAAAATTCTAGAATATTATGCAAATTTCAAAATTCTAGAATATTATGGAAATTTCAAAATTCCAGCATATTATGGAAATTTCGACATTCTAGAATATTATGGAAATTTTTAAATTCTGGAATATTCTGGAAATTTCAAAATTCTAGATTATTATGAAAACTTTAAAATTCTGGAATATTATGAATATTTCAAAATTCTAGAATATTATGGAAATTTCAAAATTCTAGAATATTATGGAAACTTTTGAATTCTAGAATATTATGGAAATTTCAAAATTCCAGAATATTCTATAATTTAAGTTCAAAATTCGAAAATAATATTTTAAATTCTAAGAATTTTATAGTCTTAAAAAAATCTAAAACTTTCAAAAAAATCTTATATCATTGCAGAAAGTCTATTCCAAATTGTGAAATATTCTATTAAAGAAAATTTGAGAACATTCTGGAATATGCTAGAAAATTCTGGAATTCACTAGAAAAATCTAGAGTATTCAAAAATATTTAAGAAAAATTATTAACTAGAAAATTCAAGAATATTTCATATCTTTCTAGAATAGGGTACAGGGTACAGTCATTGACCACCTTTGGCAATGATTGACCACTTCTCAATTGGTCTTTTAAATTTAAAATTAAACTATTTAGTTAAAAATTCAAGAAAATTCTAGAAAGTGATTGGCCACCTGTGGAAATGATTGGCCACTTCAAAATGATTATATATTTAGAAATATTGACAATTGAATCTTATGATAAAAAACGCGGAATTAGATGAAAAATTTTGGCACTGTTAATTAAAAATTTTACTTGTGAATATTGCTTAATTGAGGGGCCGGATCGTATAAGGGCTTATATATAGGGCTTATATATAGATATATATAGAGGCTTCAAAACAAATTTTGGATTGAAAAATTTAGGAGGACATATCTGGACGTGAAATTTTATTGTGCATCTTTATTCCTTTAGACAAAAAGTTGTAACTTTTTTAGTTTTCGAAATAACACCAAAAAACTGACTTTTTTGAAAAACTTGATTTTAATCCGTTTTTCACTTCAACTCGTTTTTAGTGCTTTAGTTTACGAAATTTTTAAATGAAAATTTCAGGAAATGTGCTTTAAGATGTCTTTTGATTGGCAATATGATAGGAATTTAATACTGATGTTTTGAAAAATTATTAATTATTTTTTTCTGATGCTCGGCGCCAATCGAATACTTGTAACTTCCAGCGTTTCGTTTAGCGAGGGAATTTTGAGCAGGCAAATACTTCGCGCGAAAAAATTTCGGAGAAAGGTATAATGAAGTTTTTTGGAAAGTTTTAGATCAAAATATCTAATAGTTTAGGAGTATTTATGATTTTAGTGAACGTGAGCGCTGGAGTTTTCGAGCTTACTATGCACTTCGCTGTGCCATGTTCTCTCGCTAGAGAGTTTTTGCTTATAATATAATCATATAAAAATTTTTAGCAAATAACAGTTACACAAAAATAATTTAACATTATATTCATGGATTTTATTTAATTTTGCATGTATTTTCCGGTTTCTTCAGATTTAAATGTAGGATACTTTAATGTACACCTAATGTTTACACCGACATTCGGCTTAACTCGTAAGCGACCTTACACATGCATTTTGAAAACAAACCTATACACAAATTTGTTTACACATTGTCTAAATCTATTTTAAAAATAAAACAGATCAGTTAGTCCTTAACTATGCTCTGGGCAGTGCACATTAAATTAAATTTTAAGCCTAATAAAGTTGAATATCTTACGAAAACTCCAGCGCGGACGTTCACTAAAATCATAAATACTCCTAGACTATTAAATATTTTGATCTGAAACTTCTCAAAAAACTTCATTATACCTTTCTCCGAATTTTTGTCGCGAGAAGTATTTGCCTGCTCAAAATTCCCTCGCTAAACGAAACGCTGAAAGTTACAAGTGTTCGATTCGCGCCGAGCATCAGAAAAAAATTAATAATAATTTTTAAAAATAATAGTTTTTAATTTCTATCATATTGTCAATCGAAGGATATCTTAAAGCATATTCCCTAACATTTTTATTGAAAAAATTCAAAAACTGAAGCACCGAGCACGAGTTGAAGTGAAAAACGGATTAAAATCACGTTTTACAAAAAGTAAGTCTTTTGGTTTTATTTTGACAACTAAAAAAGTTAGAACTTTTTGTCTAGAGAAAAAAAGATGCACAATAAAATTTCACGTCCAGATATATCCTTCAAAATTTTTAAATCCAAAATTTGTTTTAAAGCCTCCAGGGGACTATGATTTCGCACGAGAAAATTCTATACGCCCTTATACGATCCGGCCCCTCAATTGAACTACATCCTAAAAAAATAACTTTTTATTTAAAGTACGTATTTTGTATTGAAAAAAGAAGTACAACCTTTTTTAAATTGCAAATTTATCTGTTTTAAGAGAAATTTAATCTTCCTTGGGTAAAAAAACAACTGTTTGGTTAAAAATTAAACTGTTTTGTTGAACAGTCATACTTTTTGGTTGAAAATTTGACTGTTTTTTTTTTTTTGTTGAAAATTTAACTATTTTGTAGAAAATTTACTTTGTGTTTAAAATCTATATTTTTATCTTGAAAAATGAACTGGAATCTTTTTTGGATGATAATTCAACTATTTTTAAAAAATAAAAATTCATCTGTTCTAAGAGAAAATTTTCAAAAAATTAAACTATTTTTTTCAATTATTTTTCATTTAAATTTTCAAAAAAATAGTTAAATTTTTTTGAAAATTTAAATGAAAATGACTTCTCAATTTTCTGGTATCATATTACACTAGAAAATGCTCTCTCAAGCCTCAGGTGTCATATTACATTTTCGAATAAGATTTCAGAAGTAGGTCATTTTTCGCATTATTTCTCAGACATTGAAATTAAAAACTTGTCACTCGGCTGAAAATCGGGTTAATATTTCTTGAAACTTAAAAAAAAAACTTAAAAAATTTTATTTAAAGTACGTATTTTTGTATTGAAAAAAGAAATACAATCTTTTTTAAATGCGAATTCATCTGTTTTAAGAGAAATTCAATCTTTCTTGGATTAAACAAGAACTGTTTGGTTGAAAATTGAACTGTTTTATTGAACATTCATACTTTTTGGTTGGAAGTTTGACTGTTTTTTTTTAAATTAACTATTTTGTAGAAAATTTACTTTGTGTTTAAAATCTATATTTTTGTGTTGAAAAATGAACTGAAATCTTTTCTGTATGCAAGTTAAAATGTTAAAAAATGTCTCTTTATTGAAAATTCATCTGTTTTAGTACAAATTTTATCTATTTTTGATAAAAGTGCAACTATTTAATAGAGAATTAAACTATTTTCTTTAAATTCATGCTTTTTGGTTAAAAAGAATTCGTCTTTTTGGATTGATAATTTCTTTTTTTCGGAGAAACTTATTTTTTGTTGAAAAAATTATATTTTTATCTTGAAAAGTGAACTGGAATCTTTTTTGGATGATAATTCAACTATTCTTTTTTTAATCAAAATTCATCTGTTCTAAGAGAAATTTCATCTTTTTGGATAAAAATATCACTAGACAGAGAATTCAACAATTTTGTCAAAAAGCCATCCTTTTTAGTTAGTAACTCGTCTTTTAGATTGAAAATTCAATTTTTTTCATAGAAACTTATGGTTTGTTACAAAATTCATATTTTGTTCGTGAAAAGTCAACTAAAAGCCTTTATAACAAAAAATTCAACTATTTTTTTGAAAATTTAAATGAAAATGACTTCTCAATTTTCTGGTATCATATTACACTAGAAAATGCCCTCTCAAGTCTCTGGTGTCATATTACATTTTCGAATAAGATTTCAGAAGTAGGTCATTTTTCGCATTATTTCTCAGACATTGAAATTAAAAACTTGTCACTCGGCTGAAAAAGGGTTTAATATTTCTCGAAACTTTGTGTCATTAGAAGTGAGATAGATATAGTGAGAAATATTACATCCTGACTGATAAACTCATTTAAAAACTTTTTAAATTTTCTCTAGGTACTAATTTGGTCTCACAGCTTCGTTTCCTTTGAGCTTTTTCTCAGTATGAAATTTTTCCAATTCAGCTCTCTTAGGAATACGGTTCATCTTGTTTAGGTAGCTGATGGTTCTGAATCTCTTTAATCTGAATCTCGTTCAATTTCCTTCCTCGCGCTTTTCCCCTCAGACTCGCTTTTTTTTCTCGAAGCTTATCCTGTTGATTTTTCGTGACATTTTTTCACAATCATTAGAAGTCTGTGGAGGAGAGGCTTATGAGCGAGAAAAAATGAGGAAAAAAGAACGAGAGAGAGAAAAGAGATGAGCTGTGCAGTTGCGGTTTAAAAAGCCTGACCTGCTGTTGCTACGCGCGAACTATCGACCAACCAGTACCAACTATATCTATGCAAGATAGAGTGCAGCGAAAAGGGGTGGAGACGTGGAAGAGTCGGGGAAAAACGAAAAAGAAATGGGGCAGATTTAAATACAATGTGAGGAATAATAAGCTCTGCTTTAGACGTCTAAGGCAATTCAACTGTTTGGTTGAAAATTCATTTCTCTTTATTGAAAATTGACTTTATTGTTAAAAAATAAAACTAAATTAATTAATACAGATCAGAAAATTAAAAACTAAGATCACTTTTTGCTTTACAGAACCAGATCCAAAAAAACTTCAATGGACACCAGTAAATGATTTTTCGATTTCCTGGTGTCATATTACACTCTAGAAAAATATTTTAGAAGTAGGTCAATTTTAGGAGAGAAGTCGATCTTGATTTAATTATTAAACTTTTATTCTTGTTTAAAGAATATAATTTTATACTCTGAAAAAAAATTCTTGAACCAAAGCAACTGTTTTGTTTGGATAAACATGAAAATTTGGTTGATATATTTATATTTTATATTATTATTTATATTTATATTATATTTTTAATTCGAAATTGGTTTGTTTTTATATTCATTTTTTTCAGTTTTTTGCCTCTGACGGTTATATTTTTAGTTCAGAATTGCATTATTTGGATGCAAATTCAACAATCTTGACAAAGAGATATCCCTTTTTTTTGTGAAAAATGCAACTGTTTGGTTGAACAATGATTTATAGTTTTTTTGGTCAACTTCAGCTGTTTTTATTTAAAATTAAAATCATTTTTCGTTAAAATATCTGAAAATTTGAGTATTCGAGTTGTTGATTCATCATTTTAGTTAAAAACGTATGTCGTTTGTTGGAAACTAATTTTTATTCATATTACAATTTTTAAATGAAAATTCAAAGATTTCATTTTTGATTGAAAATTAATTTTTGTTTTAACTAAAAATTTAACTTTTGGGTAACAGTTGAACCACTTTGTTAAAAAATTCATTTTTTTTAATAAAAGTGGATTTATCTGGTAAAAACTTTTAATATTTTGTTGAAAATTCATTTTTTTTGTTTTGAAATAAATCTCTAATTAAAAATGTAACTATTTGTTCGAACATTGATTTAAATTGTTAAAAATTCGTATTTTTGGTTGAGAATTTTTGTTGTTGTATGTGGCTCTTTGGTTGTAAACTTATCTGTTTTGTTAAAAATTTGTTTGGTTTCCGTAATTTTTGGATGAAATATCTACTAAATTAAATTGAATAAAATAAAAATTAAATATTTTGTAAACAAATTTATTTATTTTTTTTGTTAATGATTACAACTCTTTGGTTGAAAATGTGACTATTCTATTGAAAATTAACTTTTTGGTTAGAAATTAGCCTGTTTAGCAGAAAATTAAGTATTTAATGGAAATTTTTGTTCGTTGAAATCAAGTAATTGTTATTTAAAATTAAAGTCTTATTTGCTTAAAGTATCAGCCTTTACATTTTTCGTTGATAATTCATCTTTATTGGTTAAAAATTCAACCATTTTGTTGAAAATTGAACTACTTTTTTACAAACTCATTTTTTTTGTTAAAGATACATTTCTGGATGAAAATTTAATTATTTTATTTAAAATTGAACCTTGTTTTAATTTAGTTTAAAGGTAATTTCTTTAATTATTTTTTTTCGTTGAAAATTCAAATATTATTAAACGAAATTTAATCTTTTTCGTTTAAAAAATCGACTATTTGGCTAAAAATTAATTTCTTTTAGTTTTTTTATCGTAACATCTACTATTATGTTTTTTGTTATGAATTTATCTTTTTAGTTAAAATGTAACTTTTCTAGTTGCAGTTTAATGCTTTTTGTTTAAAAAATACGACTATTTTGGTAAAAATTTAATTATTTTATTGAAAATTCGTATCTTTTGTTTAAAATTTAACTATCTTGTTGAAAATTTATTTTTTTGATTAAAAGTGGATTTATCTGGTAAAAAATTAAAATATATTGTTGAAAATTATTTATTTTTTATTTTAAATAAATTCCTAATTACAAATGTAACTATTTGTTTGAACATTGATTTACATTGTTGAAAATTCCTTTTTTTGTAGGGAATTAATATTCTCGGTTAAAAATTCAACTATTTTATTTAAAAAAATTAATTATTTCGTTAAAATTTGACTCCTTGGTTGTAAATTTAACTGTTTTGTAAAAAATTTGGTTGGTTTTCGTAAGTTTTGGAGGAAATATCTACTATTATTTTTTTCGTTGAAAATTTAAATTTTAGTAAACGAAATTTAATCTTTTTCGTTTAAAAAATCGACTATTTGGTTAAAAATTAATTAATTTTTTTGGTCATAACATAACATGTACTATTATGTTTTTAGTTATGAATTTATCTTTTTTGTGAAAATGTAACTTTTCTAGTTGCAGTTTAATCTTTTTTGTTAAAAAAAAATATGACTATTTTGGTTTAACATTTTCTGTTTGAATATTACACAGTTTGGTTAAAAATTCAATTATTTTGTTGATAATTGAATTATTTTGTTAAAGTCATTTTTTTGTTTGAAAATTGGACTATTTAAAAAAAAATTAATTTTAACCTTTTAATTAATTTTAACTTTTTAATTCAAAATTTTAAATTTAATTTTTTTCATTCGTCTTTTCGGTTTACAAATTTATCTATTATGGCGGACAAGTAATTTTTTTATTGAAATAAGCTACAAATTTTAGACCATTTAAGTTTGACAGTCTTAAATTTCAAGTGCCAGCAATTTATATATATGAAAAAATTTGGTAGCTCCTTGTGTCTCTGACGAGTTTTCTCCGTTAGAAGAAACTTGTGGCTTAACGAGAAGTCGGAAGTAGGTAGCTCGTCTCGGTGGACTCGTAAAGTTAAATTAAAAATTTCCATCCGTGGTTCTGGTGCCAACGCGAAGATAAGGCATCAGATCGTTCGTGAAACAGGAAATCATTTCCATTCTTGGACAAGACTTTAAGAAGTCAAATATATTTGATAGTCTCAACAATATTTTAAAAACTTGCTATTAATGACCTGCAAAAATTCCAAGTAAAACTTTCATTTTGTATTCGCCTGATAATTTGGTCAGAGAAGTGGAAAACTGCAGAAAACCAAAACTCGTGCGCAGAGGTGGATATCGACTGACGAGTTTGAATTTAGACATTTGAGAGCATCGAGTGCCCATATGCATCCTCGGCATCAAACTTCCCACTGAAAAAAATCTTGGCTAAACGAGAATCCCGAACGTCCACCCATCCGAGCGCTCACGGGCGGTTAAGAGGGTTTAAATATATAACACAAATAAGATATAGGATCCGAGTTTATTTGCAATTTAAAGTAATTGCGCAATCGAGCTTCAATTTGGAGAGAAACTCCCGTTTTATTGTCTTAATATATTTGATGCAAGCAGACAAGCGTCAAGAATAAAAGATTCGGTGCATCGGACAGAAAGTAGGTACGGTAAAAGAGGGTGAAGAAATGCTTTGAAAGTTTACGTTCGTTTTACGATCCAATTTTGTTACGCAAAATCATAAAAGACATTCGTCTGATCCGGTTCTTCTATATATAAAACCAATGCATTTTTCGTTTCGAGAGAAATAAAGTTGCTTTGAGAAATATCACGGACATCTGTATGGATCTGATCACACCTTTTCTTAATCTTATTTCAACTTTCAAAGCAAAACGTCTTCAAACAAATTCTAAAGTTATAAAATTTGAATAATAATAATAATAATAATAATAATAATAATAATAATAATAATAATAATAATAAAGGCTCAGTGGTTAGATGCTCGGACTTCACCTCAGAGGTCCGGGGTTCGATCCCTGAGC
>JAAAKG020146241.1:0-10708 GCA_010014905.2 Druon quercuslanigerum
AGCCTTAAATGAGCCCTTAATTATGAAATAGGTTTCAACTTAATTCGACAATGTGGTTACGTCAGCTTAATACACCTGAATGTTTAACCCTCTATAACTCGAAAACTGTCCATTTTCGGACTTTGTGCCTTGTTAAACTTTTGATCGAGACATTGAGAAATACAATTTTAGGAAGTTTAATCAAAATCGGCCGTAAGCCATTTCATGTGCATTTGCTGCGGGGTCCTTTGTTTTTCAATTTTACGACTCGAAGGTAATGCATTAGAAATATTATTTTTATCCCGCTGAGAAACCATAAGAATCAAAGGATTAAAATAAATTTCATGAACAGTTATTATTATACGAAAGTGTAATCATCATTTTGTGATGACAGCACTCTCTCGAACGAAGCTCGTCTTTGAGCTCGACCGTACAAACACAACTTCCAGGGAACACAATACCCGTTAATTTTGACACGTCTCGTATCATAATTAAGTACAGCACTATTATCTAATAGCCAACAATTACCTAGATATGGTCATTATCATGTCATAATATATCATATTATTATCAATATCATAATCACATTCAAAAGAACTTGTCTGTTTATTCTTGTCATTTTTCTTCGAATAGCCGTTACCAGGCAAAACATTTAAGACCGGCAATTCTGGAATTTTTTCAGGATTTTGTAAATATTTGAAAAATTTTTCAGAAATACATGTGACTTGACTCCCGATATCAGTAGGAACAGAAATCGAAAAATTAAAAGCGGAAACCAGTAGCATTAAACATTTTTGTATTTTCGAGTATACAGTTGGTTCTCTTTGGTTGGACCTATTGATGACGCAATTTTGAAGGTTATCGAAAAACTCATAAGGTCCCCGTCGAACCTGAATACACCGCACCGTTGTGTAATTTAAATTATTGGATCCTGAAAAAAGTGGTTGGGGACACTCAAATCTAGTTAAATAGTCGTGTCCGAATTATAATGAACGAAGTTAGTTTGAACCATTACTGCACTCAAAAGAATGGTTAGCTGAGCCAACTATTTAGTTAGTAAGATATGATACTGCTATTTTATTAGTTCATACGATTATTTTATTAGTTCCTACCCCAATTCCGTTAGTTGCACTGTCTATTCATTTATTATCAGCAACCATGAGTTTGTGCTTTGTCATGGACTAATGGACTTTATTACAGTAAAACCTGTGAAGTTGGCCACCATTGTAACCTGGCCGCATCTCTAAGTTTCACTGGTTTTTCTGAATCGGAGCAGGGGCTCCATATTATATATTACTTCATAAGTTGGTCACCTTCCTATACTGACCACATTTTGATGGAACCGCGGCTGGCCAATATGGACAGGTTTTACTATATTAGAATTGCATGTACGATGCGGGCACGAAAATGAGTTATAATTCGTATTTTGATGTCGAGTTTCATTGACAGAAAGTTTTGAAAAATAATTAAACTGTTTTGAATTAGCCTTTAATCTACGAATATTGGACGTAAAATCTTTGTTTCCAGAATTATTATTTTGACGCTTTCGACCATTCCCGCGTTCTCCATGACTCAAATTAGGATCAAATGAGCTTGCGTAACTTTATTTACATTATGAGTAATCGATATCAGTCAACGTTTCACGGACTTTAAGTAGAAGTTGCTAAATAATACTGTGATTGATCTCATATGATTCTTAATGATCCTAAGAATTTATTCGGATTTTTTCTCAAGTGATTTTCATATTTTGGTACTTTAGCTTCGAGGTTCAAAATTCTTAAACCCGTTACTAAATTATTTATAACACGACCCGCATCATCCCACTGTTCACGCTTAGGCTGCTGATTGGTAATCGAAGCTTGTAATTTCCTAACGCAGAGTATTATTTAATAGCCTTAACTCCTCAATTTGAGTTTACAAATTATGAATCGTTTTCTAAGTTATGATTTCTACTAAATTTCCTTTTAATTAGAAAATGTATCGGAAGAATATCTTTTTTTAATGTGTAAGTTTAGTTTTTTTTTTACTTTTTTGTCTAAGCGAAGGCGTTTAGATCGTGTACTTATTGGCGTCTAATTAAAAATTGTAACGGATTTTTTGATCATTACCGTTTTGATATTTATTTTTTATAGTATCCAACATTGATATTCAATTGGTTTTGAAATAGAATCTATTTGTTATTTGAAATAAAGTGTGTTCGAATCAAAATTTGATTAAGAGATCTCAATAATCCCGTTTAAATAAAAATCAATTTGAAATGAAAAACCATAATTCATGATTTAGGAGTCACTGACAATTTCTTTTAAATATAAAAATAAATGCCTAAATTAGAACATATAGAGCAATAAATATCGTGATCCAATCAAAGCGAAATTAAGAAACGGATAAATTTATATCCACACACAATCATACAACGGAATTCCATAAAATTGACATGAGTTAAAATGAAGAAAGTGAAAGATTTCACGAAATTATAAACTTCAAGAGATGTGATTTACCGCTTGAAATTGAAACAGGTACTCATCCATTAATTTTTTGTAGAGGCGGTTTCTTTGACATTGGTGGTGACGAAAATCGCAATTGTCGCTCCGTTCTCGCTCGCAAATTATCCTAGTAGGTGTAAAGTGTTTCAAAATTACAAAAAGCCGCTGGATAATTGTGATATAAATGGTTCAGATGTATGAATTTTAGAAAAAAGCATGATATTGCGAAAATCGCTTCTCTTACATTTTTGGCGGCGAGAGGATTAAATTTGAACTAAGAGTACAGGACAAAAGAAATAAGTGGCTAAATAAAAATTAGCAGCACACGATTACACATTAAGAACACCTCATTAAACTTCTTTTTTTTTGTAAAAGCAATAGCTGCTTGCTCTGACGCAAACCACAGCTCAACCCCCATGCAAAAAAGAGAATGGTACATTGTCATTCGAAAACAGAGCGGAGAGTGCCATTTATGCATGGATGATTTAAACTCAGAAAGGACACTTTGTAATTTTCACCATTTCTCTAAATATGCGATTCAGAAGAAGAAAGTACTATGTTAAATGACAAATATGACCACTATCTTGTCGCGTGAACGTGTATCGGTGCTATTAACAAGAGGCTATATAAGATATTTAAAATAGTAAAACATTATCCCTGCACTGATTGAAATTTAGTTACATAATGCGTTAAAACCGATATTACAGTTTAGTATAATCTTTTAAGATTTAGGGAAATCGGGTATGCATATCAAAAATTAGAATAATTCTTTCACATTTTGAAAGAGAGGATTTTGAAATTTGCTTAGGTTTATGCTAAAAATTATGAGTCATTCGAAAAGAATTAGACGGAGAAAAATACGAAAAGTACAAATTCCCGTCAATTCACAATGCACAATTTTATATCACATAAATACACAAATTATCATTATGACGCTGAGAGGAGTTGGAAGATCCCTTATATACTAAGTAGTCGCAGTTTTTGGAATTGTGAGAAACGGCATGGTGTCTAATAAGTCGACTTAGAAACATTTAAAAATAAAAGTAAAAACAGAAAATTTTTCTGTTTTATTAAGTTCAAAATTGAGATGATAGTAAATTCAAAAATTTCTATAGGTTTTGTCGTTTTTTTTAACACACTGGAAAACATGCAATCTTTTGTCTGCTTAGCGTTTGAGAAGGTGCGCGTTCGGTTTCAGCTCCGGTCACGTGATGAAATGCGATTATTCTATCTGGTAAATTTAGCCATTTCTAAATGGTACGCTTTAATATTTCGAAATCATACGCGTCTGTATATAAATCCACCTTTCAGTCATTGCCATGTAAAATGGTAAACAATAACTCTCATTAATTAACTCTTACCATTTAAAAATAGTACTGAAGAGTGCTGTGTTCAAATTGTCCCTTGTCATGCCATGTTCATATATAATGCAGTTTCTGCTATTTTTACATTCTCATCTAGAGAAGGTATTAGATTTGTGCAAAATTTGCCCCCCTCCCCCTCCCGGTTTTTGTCAAATGCCCACGTTTTGAGACCCCCTGAACCCGCAAAACAGGGTTTTACGAATGTGTCTGTCTTTATGTATGTCTGTAAGTCAGTATGTATGTCTGTATGTATGTCTATATGACTGGCTGTGAGCACGGTAACTTTCAAAAAAATCAACAGATTGGATTGGCCTTTGGTATACTCTTTTAGTGTCTCAAATTGCAGGTCAAGTTCATTAGCCAGCCATTTTGGATAAAAATTCAAAAAGTGAGCACATTTTGCATATTTTTGAGACCACTTTTTTGAATATTTGAAAATTTTATGCACAGTTATTAGTAGTACTATGAAAAACTAACAATTTATTACAATGACTTTTTTTAATGAAAAGAAAATTACCGAAGTTATAGCAGTTTCAAAATCCCAAGAAATAAACGACAATAAACATTTTAAGCCAAACAACGCACGATATCAAGAAAAGTTAATAATTTTGATCGCAGAAAAAATATTCCATTTTGCGGTCAAACTATGCAAGATACGAAGAGAGATGTAAAAAAAAATTGTGCAGTCAAAAAATATCTACAAATTTACTATGAATAACTTTTTTATAGGACGTGTAGTTTTTTTTATTCGTAAAAAACCATATTAACGATAAAAAAAATTCAGAGCTATAGCAATTTCAAAATCCAAACAAAGAAACAAAAATTAGCATTATTAGCCAAAAAACGCAAGATACGAAAAAAGTCAATTCGAGAAAAATGGGGTTCTTCGCACACTCTATAAGATTGTCATAACGACTTATTGAATTTTTATAAAAATTGAAAATTTCCATTTTTTTTGCACAAAAAATGAAACATCAAAAATTCCATTTTACGGACAAACTATCTAAGATACAAAAATGATGATTAGACAATCATTATGCACTCAAAAAAGATCTACAAATTTTTTATGGGCCACTTTTTGAAATAATACATTTCTCAGGTTAGCTGCGAATAAAGATTAGTGTAAAATAAAGGATAAGTTATAAAATCATGTTAATGGACAAAATTTGTACTTTATTTTTAATTATCTGAATAAGCAGTCCCGGGTAAAAGTAAAGAATTTAATATAATGAATTTTTTAATTATTCTGCAAAGTTGATATAATATTTAATAAAATATTTAATGTAAGAGAATTTCAGATAGTTGGAAAAATCTTTCTGATTGTATAATTTATTAGCAAGGTACAGAAACATACGCTGAAGTAAAGGAATTTCCTTCTTCACTTGAAACCAAAAACAAATTCAGTCATTTGTATATGAAAAACATATAACATGGAACGCGACGCGCGCTTAACCTTTTGGGTTTCTATTATACGAGGAACACAAATGAGCGTGGAGCGCGAGGTTTACATGATTTTTAAAATAAATATCGAGCGTGAAGCGCGAGTGCCTTGATGAGATGAGAATGTGTCCCTTAAGGTTGATGGAACCTTAAGTAAATTAGTTCTTCTTCTTATGTAAAACTGACGTAATTGAACCAAAAGATGTTATAACGATGAAGCTTACTAAGAGATTAGCTATTAGCCCGCGAAGCGCGTAATAACGAGCACACGAAGACCTAAAACTTAAAGGAACTGCCTGTAAAGCTCGAGGTAAATATGTCCGAAATGGTTCACGCTTTTTTCTGAAAGTATCTCTCAAATAGACATGATCGTAGAGCTAGTAGAGCAGCTGCGGTATCTGGCACATCGGAAACTACAGCCGACGAACAGGGAGTCGTCGGGGGTTGGACTATCCGGACTCGTTGCTCACTGCAGTGCAGTTTGAGCTTTTCAGGAGAGCTACATGGAGGGTGCTCGAAAGAGTGTCCCCAGATCAATGGACGAAAATCAGGACCTCCTTCTGTAGGGGAGGGGTCTTTGTATTTGTCGCAGCCGACCCAGCGGCTAAAGCTTGGCTACACAAAGTTGTGGTCTAGACAAAGTCTTGGGAAGGCGCGTCTCTTAAGATGGATGGAGCTGCGGAAAACTGGAGGACCTGTCTGTGGTGCTCCGTCGGTTGGAGGGATTTAACCCTAACTTAAGAGAGCGTCCTAGTGAACGGTCAGGCACTATAGGCCTCAGGATGAGGACACAGCAGGAGGAGAAATCAAACACTTCCTGGTTGTGAAAATTCCTGAGTCTTAGGCAAAGGCTATTGCGGTCCTCAATTACAGGCCCTTCTACCACTTTGGACAGGTCAACTTTAAGCTCGGTAGCCAGGTGCAGGAGGAGCCTGTCGTCGTACAGGGAGATCGGGAGCAGGCCCAAATGACTGCCTTCGGTCTAATTATTACCCAAATTAACCTAAACCTCTGCAGTTTCGCAGAGGTGCATGGCTGCGAGGCACACAGGCATCTCGCTAATCCAGGAACCCTGATTAGTACGGGGTGCCAATTCGTAACTTCTACCTCGGTACTGGAATGCTGTATATTTTCTTGAGGCCGGATGCAGTGGTACTTGTCAAAAGCTGCTGGTCATGTCAAGATTGAAAATGATATTCATTCCTTTACAGTTTTGGAAAAGTATTTCTGCCGGCTCCGGGCATTTCCAGTCTTCAATTATTATTTCATTCAATCGCCGTGCGTTCAGGCAAAGTCTAATAGTGCCGTCATTTTTCACTACTGGTACTACAGGATTGATATACGGGCTATTTGATTATTGTATCACCCCGAGTTGTAACATTCGTTGGATTTCTTCCTCTACCTTTGCTCTATGTGCCATAGGAATAGGGTAGCTCGTTCCAACGAATGGCTTCTCCTCTTTTATTTGTAATACGTGCTGATAATTTTTTAGAAGTCCTGGTTCTCGTCGGAATACCTGGCGATGTTTCCGTAATATCTCTCCGAGTCTCTCTTGTTCTTGTTCTGATAATGCGTGGCTCTTCGCCATTTTCTTTCTTATTTCATCTTCCCTGACTTCCAATGGTAGTTTATGCGTTAACGGCTGCACCTCTCTCTCTTTCTCATAGCTTTCAGTTTTTTCAATGGTTGCCGGTTCGATATTGCAAACGTTATATTCTCCATTTTGTTTTTGACAAGCTTCATCTTGCAGAATTCTGGTTGCTGGTTGGCCCATTATGTATGGGAAGGTCAATGTCTTGGAACCGAAGTCGATGGTTGTCTTGTGTGCATCCAATACGTCAATTCCGATAATGCGTGTACGCGATAGGCGTGGCACTACCAGAAACGCTAATTGGATGACGATATTGGGGAATTGCACATCCGTGTATATTTGTCGCGTTAGCCGAACCGCCTTGCCCCCAAGGGGTCCGGCTACCGTGACACCGGCTAATGGTAGGCACGGGTATTGGTTGAATCGCTCTCGATTAGCGTTAGGAAATTCTTCCGATATGCAGCTAATTTCGGCTCGTAGTATTCGGTAGCCACGTCAGTTCCTTGAGCGTTTTTATTGTCTTCTATTGACGTGGCTCTTGCTTGTTTCCCGACACACATATGTGTTTCTCAGGGGGATACTCCTCATCTTCTAATGGAGCGGATGCTTCCATCTCCATATTTTGGACTCGGTACGGTGTTTGTTGCTGTCGCCATGAAGCTGTACCATTTGTGGCTCGCTGCCCCCAGAATTGGTATTATTTCTGCTGTCTGTTGTTGCGGCTTGTCGATTAATCGGATTGCTATGGTTTTGTTGTTGATATCCTTTTTTATTATCGTTGTAGCGTACCTGACCTTGTGGTGGCTTCCAGGGTCCATTGTTGAAGGAGTTATTTTTTCGGAGTGTATTATTTCTTGTTTGCCATTCCCTTGGTTCGATATATCCAATGTTTGTGGCCCCAATCTTATTGAATTCTTCCAATAGCTGGATAAGTTGCTGGCTTTTACTGATTTCTCTTCCTACTATAGCGTATTTGATTTCCTCGCTATAGTGACGCGCGATTTTCATTATTATTTTATTTTGCTCGAGAGGAGGTGTGAGATCACTCACCTGAGCAAAAATGTGTGTAGCGCATTCGGCTCTGGATCTATTTCTCGTTGCGTGGAAGTATCCGAATTCCAGTTTCTTACGCACATCGTGTTGAATTCTTTCATTCCAGTACCTTTGTTGGAATCGTCTCATGAAAGTGTTAATGTCTACCACCTCCTCCCTTATGATAAGCCACCAATCGTTGGGCGGTCCTGAGAGGGATCTTTCCACCAGGTAGTCCATGTCACATTCTCGTGGTCGCACCAACTCCCAGTGTTGCCTTAATTGGCGCAGGTACCTCATGGGATTGCCCTCCCCATTGTATTCTGGTAGAACATACTTGATGTGTCGCTAGGACAATGGCATCTGTACCTGCGCCTGGATGCGAGCCTCTCGCTCTTCCAGATTTTCCGTGAGGGCGGCAGTGGCTTTAATGGCGCGGCTTACTCTATTTTCTAAGAACGTTAGTTTTCTATGTAGAGTGCTTTCCTTCTCCGTCTCTTCTTGCTCTTTCTCTTTTTTTTCTTGGGCTATCAGACGTCTTGCTCGTGCCTCTATCTCTTCTAATCTTTGGTTGATGATCGCCCACAGCTGTTCTGAGCTGGAGTTAATCGCTTTCGAGGGTGTGCTGCGTGCGTCGTAATCCATGTTTTCAGGTGAGATGTTTCGCATGGTCAAATCTGGATCGCACGGTTCGTTTTCCGAGTCGCCATTGAACTTTTTTGTCAGCTTTGACGATCGAAGGTTATTTCTGCTCATTTTTTACACTTTTATTGTCTAACACCTTACCAGTAAGTAGATTCTGGATTCTCATCACGATAACACACAAGAAGAGTTTTTCAGGCGTCGTTTATTTTTGCGTCTAGCTGAATTTATTTTTCACTCCCACAAACTCGTTACTGTATAACGTCTATAAAATTCAAAATTCAATGTTTCACTTTGCAACACGATTTGTTGCTTTAGCGACATTCATTAGATTCACACGTTTGTCACACTATAAAACTCGCGAAAGAATATTTTCGTCTCCCTTATAATGGCTATTTGTCCATTGCACTCGCTAATAATCGTGTACTGATCGTACGAAATATTTATATTTTCACAGGTTCGCGCATTTCTTTTCATTCTTCAGAGTATCTCTGACTTTCATTTTGTTTTTTCATCAACTTAAGTGTGCTAATTCAATCGTTTGTTGTATTCTGCCAACCATTTGTCTAATCTTGCCATACTTTTCTCTTCAAAACTCATATTACTTAACATTTTATCCAGCCCATTCATTCCAGACGGTACATTTTTCTGGCTGGTTGGGGGTGGAAGAAACACTTGCTTACAACTTTTATCACCTTTAAAAAACGCTTTTATCAACTTCTGTTTATTTTCATCCATTACGCCATAATTTCTTTTCTTATCGAGAATCTTTTTCTTTTTTAAACTCTCGTGCCCCACGTTGGGCGCCAATTTCAACCACCGACTTTTTGGGCGTTGTTTAAAAGGGTTAATTTGATAACCTGCCTAACTTTAATTAAAATTGTATGAAATAAAAAGGGCTTCTTCCTACCCTAGTATGGTACAAAATTTTTTTCTAATCCCTATTCTCAATAAAGGAAACGTAAAATAGAATGTAATTTACATACGAGATATAATAGTATAATGGTAAGATAATGAGCCTACAACTGCTTATGAGATTATTCCTAAATTTATAAGCTAGAACGTAGGAGATCGTTGACCTTTCGCTTAAGAGTCAAGGATTATTTGAGGTAAATCACCTTTTAATTTTAGAAAAATGGGTCAGTGGACCAAAATCCTAATCCTCTAACGCAAGGGAGGTAGGCGGTTCGCACAACACGTGCTCAAAAAAGTAATTATTTCATTTACAGCACAGTTGTCAATTATGAATCTTTTATTTCTATATAGCCGGTCGCTCAGGCACTAATCCTTAGGTGCTAAAGAGGCTACCTGGTTTGTAAGCTTACGCTGCGAGGGTCTCAGGCCCCTCGGTCAAATAGCCGCGCGATATTGTCACTACGCCTCAGCTGGAGGGCGGAAGTAAGGAGTGAGTGTCTGCAAGCCGTTTAAAATGCAGGCGTTTAAAGGACGCTCAGGTCAGATTTTATCTTTTCCCAGAATATTCGTTCTCGTCTCGTCTTCGCTTAGCAAAATGTGTTTTGCAACAGGGTATAGAGGGTTTTACGTCTCTAAGTCTCTTGCACACAATTTGGGGAGTGATTGACAGATCATAAATATTGTAACCTCTGTTTCTTATAGACTGAGTTACAGGTTTTAATTCTGTAGTCACTTGAGAAAGCAGAGGTAAAATTTATGAATATGAAATAAACTGAGGAGTTGAGGCTTCTGCCTTAAAATAAAAATCTCTAATATTCGTGCGGTAAAAGAGGGACTTTTGCCCTAGAAAAATTCGCGGAGGCTCGAAACTTGGAGTCATTCGAAATAAAAATCTAAGACCATATAGATCTGACACGCAAAGGTCGTTTGGAATTTTATTCTTTTTAAGAATAGAATTTGCGGACAAGTTCCAGAGGTTTTTAAGCTCTGCGCTTCTCCTACCGATTCTTTTGTCCGACCTGTGCTTTTCAGCTACAGGATCTAGAATACCATTTTTTGTTTGGGCTATCCTTTTTATAGTTCAACTCCAGCCCTTCTTCTCGATGTTTCGCAACATTTTCGAAGAGGGAGTGACTTGAGTTTGCGCTCTAGAGTTTCTCCTGTGGGATGTTGCTTTTCAGAAGGATCACACAGGAGATACATTTTAAGCCAAACAACGCACGATATAAAAAAAGTCAAGAAGGCAACAACATTGGCTTTCG
>JAAAKG020146242.1:0-10708 GCA_010014905.2 Druon quercuslanigerum
GAATCTACTAATCACTTGCCGCGTTCGCGACCGTGTTTAGTATCGAAGTACCGGGTCATGAGTACCTGTGGGATGGACGGTGGGCCAAGAATAATAATAATAATAACATGACTTTATTCGCAGCTACCCTGAGAAATGTATTATTTTATAAAGGTGGCCCATAAAAAATTTGTAGACCTTTTTTGAGTGCACAATTTTTTTCCAATCATGATGTGTCGTATCTTGCATAGTTTGTCCGTAAAATGGAATTTTTGATTTTTCAAAATTTTTTGTGTAATAAAAATTTAAATTTTCGATTTTTCAAAAAAGCTCAAAAAGTCGTTGTGACAATCTTGTAGGGTGTGCAAAGAAACCCATTTTTATCGTATTGACTTTTTTTCGTATCTTGCGTTGTTTGGCTGATAGTGCTAATTATCGTTTCTTTTTTTGGATTTTGAAATTGCTATAGCTCTGGAATTTTTTTTATTGTTAATGTTCTTTTTACGAATAAAACAAAAACTACACGTCCTATCAAAAAGTGATTAATAACAAATTTGTAGACCTTTTTTGGCTGCACAAGTTTTGTCTCTACATCTTTCTTCGTATCTTGCATAGTTTGACCACAAAATGGAATATTTTATTTTTTATTATTTTTTCTGCGATCAAAATTTGAAATTTGGATTTTTGGCAGAAGTTCAAACAGTTATTATGATAATCTTGTAGGGCTTTCAAAATCCAACGTTCTTCCCCTCTTAAATTTGTTTGATATCGAGCGTTGTTTGTTTTAAAATGTTCATTTTCGTTTGTTTTTTTGGATTTTGAAACTGATATAACTCCGATAATTTTTTTCTCCTCGAAAAAAGTCATCGTGATAAATTGTTAGTCTTTTCGAGTACTACTAATAACTGTACATAAAATTTTTTAATTTAAAAAAAAAAGTGGTCTTCAAAATTTTCAAATTGTGCTCACTTTTTGCATTTTAATCCACAATGGCTGGCTAACGAACTTGACTTTCAATTTGAGACACTAAAAGAGTATACTAAAGGCCAATCCAATCTGTTGTCCAGAGGGTCTCAAAACGTGGACATTTGACAAAAAACGGGGGGGGGGGTCATTTTTTAAGCAAATCTAATACCTTCTCTAGATGAGAATGTAAAAAAGTAGAGATTGAAAATTTTATGAAGTTCTCCGCTGGAACTCAAACTTGTGCAAAGTATAGTCGACATAAATTACCATCATGATTTCATATCATATTTATCATTTCATAAATAAATCACATAAAAGGATGGTAGGCTAGAAAAGAAAAGGTGAGAGTTGAAAATGACGGAGGCGATTATGAATAGCAAAAGGAATAACAAAGGATTATCATAGATATGTGCATGTTAGAAAAGGAAAGACTTTGATAATTGGAAGACAGGCCTAGGCAGTTAGTAAGACTAGGAGTCAAAAAAAGAGAAGTGATTGCGCTTTGTAAAATGAGGTATATGGGTTGGTCATAATAAATGAAGGTATGGCAAAATAGTATATGATATGGATGGGATAAAATGGCATAAGGAAAAGGAAAATGGCCTTTTGTGAATAGAAGTGGCAAACAAAATCGCGAATATTACTCGTCGACTTTAATTATGATAAAATAATTACATGTATAATGATGGTTAACAATAAAAATGTGAAATATATTATGCAATAATGATTCATAAACCGCATGACGCGAGAAGCACAAGCTATATGATTACTTGTAATAAACAAATACTTACGTTCTCCGGATACGTGCATGCTCGAAAAAATCTTAACATCTCCTCCAGATTCTCTTACACCTTCCACTAAATTGACATATTCTTTCCTTAGGGCTACGTCCTGAGCTCTGTTAAAAATATAAATTATTATTTTGCCCAAACAACCTAAGTGAACTCTGTTTAAAATAAAAAATTGTTGTGCAAACTTACCGAAATAGTTTGTCGGAAACAAGCAGCGTCTCAATAGCCTGAGCTTCATTCGCTTTTTCACAATGCCTTTTACCGTAAAACGCCCTCTCTGGATCGGTTTGCAAAATTGTATAGAAAGTTTCTAAAGCTCTTACTTCACTGGCAGCTTTGGTGTCCGAAACGCGTGACACAATCGCGGGATCAGCTAAGACCTCTGTTGTAATATCATACATGTATTTTTTGCAAGAGTAATAAATGAGTTATCTACTGAGTTATTTATTCTGAATTTAATTTCTTAATTTTTAAGTTTAACCTGTTCATTTTAATTCGCAATATTGAAAGGCATTCAGGAACAAAGTCAAGTACTCGTTCGTGACATTTTAAAATGTTCTATTTAGGAAAATGCATTTTGAAATATTTTATTTCGAAGAGGTGCACGGTGGTGCAAATCTTGATTTTGCCGTACATAATCGGCCACAGGCCGTATTTTTAAATAAATTTTTTACTTATTTTTTACTTTTCGAATTTCTTTGCTCTTACTCCCCAGTTTTGTTCGAATGCCTAAAACGAAATCTCCAAATTTGAGCGAAATCGGTTAATATCTAGGGGTCGCGTACAACAGTCAGCTTTTTGTAAATTTAAATTTTTAATACGATAATATATTATAAATAATTCCGTATTTGAGTATATTGTTTAAAATTCGTCAGAGAATAATAATCAATCATAAATTTTGAGGTAATTGACTTTAAGTCACTGTTATGGATCCCCAAAGAAAATCCTATAAGTGACAAATTTTTATTTTACCTAACATTGTGGTTTATGATAATATTTTGGAAGTTCTTTTCATAAATAATTATTACTCGGTCATTCAAGAATACCCAGTCATCTATTAACTAATCTTCAATTATTTAAGCAATTTCAATTTGTTAAATCATCTGTTTTTCCAGGTAAGTCGCTAAATAAACGTATTTTCTAGACGTTATGAGTTCCTTAATCAATGATAACAATAACATACTTTGTATATATCATTATAAATTTATATTATATTCAAACAAAATAAAATTGTTAAAACATTTACAAGTATTCTCAGTAAACAAATTAGTACTGGAAAATTAGCCCGGGAGCGGGCAATGCTTTCGCGTGCAATAATATGTCCAAGGATAAAAAGGTGTTATTCTTATGTATTTTGAGCCGCTAGATCCGAATATACCCGGCTTTTTTCGGAAAAGTGTTGCGTTTTGTTCAAATCGCAATTGTTTAAGCAAATTATGAAAAAATGACTTTTTCGATGAAAAGGTCTCTAGCAACTTTTGCGTAAAATGCATATTTTAAAAGATATATTTTATTAAGGTCCAAAATTTGACGTTTTTCACTAACTTTGGGCGTTAACTACTGGTGACCTATATACGTACCTATATACCTATATACGACCTACTATAAGTTGATGTAATTCAACATTAGCGCGGGTCCAGCGGAGATACAATTTTCGCGACTAATAGTCAGCACTTTTTCGACGTGCACAGCGCTCTTTCGCGCGGCTCCCCGCGAATCCACATGTTCTAGCTCGCGCGCAGTCGATATTTCGGGAATAGGTTTGAATTCGAAATAAATATCAGTTTAAAAATAAATTATTATTGGTATCAACAATCTCTTTTTAGTGATCAATAAGTTTCTTGAGTACGTTATTGAACAAACCATAAATTGAAATAACTCATTGCTTGGAGCTATAATGATTTGGAAAATATTTCTCAAAATACTTTGTTAATCTAATAACATCCACAATAAAATTGTAAATATTACATATTGTAAATTTCTTGAGAAATAATAAAAAATGTATATCAAATTTTCTTATATACATTAAAAAATTTTATCATATGCAGAATTGAATTTATGTCTTCGGGCACATGCTGTTGTCCTCCGCCCCACTTGTGTTATGTTAGATCCCGCGAAAAAATTTGAATACTTGTATTCTAAATATCTAGTGAATTTTTATCACTAATGTTATTTGGCATTTTTACTTTATTATTTCTAATTTTCATTTCAAATCGTAAACACTTACCTTAAAATTTTAGTAATTCTGATTTTTGCTATGTAAATAAAGACGTATTATGAAAAAGTTAATATGAGAAATCATACCTTTGATAGATAAATCTTGGTATAAAACAAAACTTTATATTTATTATATTACAAAATAAGTTTCTAACAGGTAAACTACCAAAAGAAAAATTATTTCAAATTATACATTATCTTAGATTATTGCTCTAAAGGAGCTCATTAATCACTAAAAAGAGATTGTTGATACCAAGAATAATGTATTTTTAAACTAACATTTATTTCGATTTCCAACCCATTCCCGAAATATCGACTGCGCGCGAGCGAGAACATGTGGATTCGCGGGTTGGTGCGCGAAAGAGAGCTGTGCACTTCGAAAAAGTGCTGACTGTTAGTCGCGAAAGTCGTATCTCCACCGGACCTACGCTAATGTTGAATTACATCAACTTATAGAGTAACTTTTAAAGAATAATAAGGTTTTTTCAAATTTCAGAAATATTGAATAGGTCACCAGTAGTTAACGCCCAAAGTTGGTGAAAAACGTCAAATTTTGGGCCTTAAAAAAATATATCTTTTAAAATATACATTTTACGCAACAGTTGCTAGAGACCTTTTCATCGAAAAAGTCATTTTTTCATAATTTGTTTAAACAATTGCGATTTGAACAAAACGCACCACTTTTTCGAAAAAAAATCCGGGTATATTCGGATTCAGCGGCTCAAAATATATAAGAATAATACCTTTTTATCCTTGGACATATTCAGGGCCGGATTAAGGCATGGGCCGGATTAAGGCATGGGCCGGATGGGCCGCGGCCCAGGGCCCCCAGATTTAGGGGGCCCCCACGAACCAATCGCGATAAACTAAAATTTTTCTAAAACAATTGGAATTTTTCATTAACTGTGTTTTAATTTTTGAACAAGTAAAATAAAATACCATAATAATGTCAAAACAAATTTATTTCTGCCGCTTTTTTAACTACTACGATGTATTGATGTCGAGTAGTCGATCTAAAGATTGTTCTCTAAACGTCACGAATCAAATCAGCAACCGTTCAATGGATGGAAGCTTTGGAAAATTCTACACGAGAAAGCGCGTCTGTCGCGTCAAAACAGTGGTTTCATTTCTTCTAACAGGCGTTTAACAGCACTGCGGGAAAATTTGTTTCATTTCTGATTTCATTGTGTTCATTTTACTCTACTTGACATTAAGACAAATATTGTTGTTCACCAGATGTAACATATGTATCACCTTTCAAGAAAAGTCATATCTGAGTATTAAAAAAAGCACAAGATAAGTAAGTTCAATTATGCAAGTGTTTAATACTTGGATTGTTTTGAACTGACGATTGTACTAATGATTGAGGTAATGTATTTGTGATGGTATCAGAAAAACAATAAAAAATTCAGAGATTCATTTGTATATCCATTAACGGACATCTTTTATTCTATTTATTTAGATTTTTAAATGAATTTCTTGAGACTTTAGCAGTTTAGTTGAATAATATGCGTAAATTTCCAATTTAATAATATAATCATGAAGCGTGTATAAGGAATCTGGTACACAGCAATCATCAAAGGAAAAATTTCGTACAGAAGCTTGTTAGTAACCGATAGATTATGCGTTAATAGCCGAAGAATTTTTTCTCATTTATTTCTTATTTGACGTGATATTTTGTAAAGCGACGCCGACGCGTCACTATTATAATATTAAAGATGTTAAAAAATTGATAAATAAACTGTTTTTCATCATTTGAACTTATTTAACAATCTAAAAAGGGCCCCCACTTGAAAATCGACCCAGGGGCCCCCACATCCTTAATACGGCCCTGGACATATTATTGCGTACGAAAGCATTGCCCGCTCCCGGACTAAATGTTTCTTCTGCTTTTTTTAGTTAAATTATAAATATAACTGAACAAACAAGTATTATTTAACTAAGTGCTAAAATTATTTAAATGAATTACTTTCTTTTTATCGCTGATTAAATAATGCAGAACGTCTAGTAAATACGTTCATTTCGCGACTTCCCCGAAGAAGAAAGAATCAAATGTTTAAACGAATTAAAATTGTTTAAACAATAGAAAATTATTTATCAGGTGGCTGATAGTGGCTTTGGATTAGTATTACTTCTGCAGGAATTTGTTTTTTCAAATTACAGTGAAACTTTTCGATTGCGCTGGTTTTGGGTCTCACGGTGGGTGGGAACACACCCAAGAGAGTTCTGGTCTACTTGCGGCGCGGCGTACATTCTCGGAAGAACTACATGAGGGTACCCTATCGAAGAATTTCACTGTATATATTTTCTCACGCCTTAGCTCTACGCATTCCCTGCTTAAAATTCCGGATCGAACCCAGATGAAACGCGGATACAGCGGGGACTCTATCCGGAACTATCTGGAATGTACTTCGGTTTTTGTACCCAAGTTGTATCCGGACCTGTCCGTGACTTTAAGGGAAATGGATCAAAGTTATGTATGTATTTAACAATAGCATTTATTTGGATTAAAAAACACGGCATAAAACATGGTTTTATTTCGTAGGCACTCCTTTTCAACCCCCCGAAAATATAGCAATTTTCGCTTAAACGCATAAGTATGAATCCAATTTTTTGAAAATCCCAAATTTCCCATGTAAAATATTGGGATTTGCAAATGCCCAATTTTAATGTTGGAATTTCAAAACTTAAAAATTACGGATTTTCTTTCTCTGAAAGTGAAAACTTTGAGGAGGGGGGTGTATTTTTCCCTCTAGCTAGAAAAACATGTTTTAGGCCACTCTAGTAAACATTGTACCGATATTCGGGGATGCAAGAGCACTTTTGTGCCCATTTAAAGTCTTGCTGAAAGCTCGATTGATTCTTGTGTAGAATGCTCTCCTGATAGAAAGCAATTATTCCATATAGTGACCACATTAGGCCTATATGAAACCGACCTTGTTAGGATGGAAGTCGAGGAGGTGATAGCAAGGGTGGGAGCACGGGCGCTCTCGGCTGCTTGACAACCGAAGCCGAGCGGATACGAGAGCGTCCGATCCGACCAAGCCCGGCATGCAGCGCGAAACCACATATGAACACATTTGATTCTTGGCTGCCCTTGAACCGAGTAGCTGCGTGTACATCGCTCCGAACAAGACCGAGAGGATGGGAGTATGGGGAAACTTGGAGAAGCGCTCGAAGGAAGTGAACAAAAGTGGAGAAAAATCGAGGCAAGGGAAGCACTGCAAGTGGTCCGTGGCCACCCCTGTTCTAGGACTTGGTCTCTTTATCGATGACAATTATTTCAAGTTGACCCCAGATAGACCCGGACATACGACCTTTTTGACTTTACATTAAATCATTTCTGGTTCCATGTTCTGGATAGGTCCCGGGTAGAACTAGATAAATTGACACTTATTGATTTATTGTACCTCATAAGCCCTGATAGACGGTGGTTTGAAGTTATAGGAAATCAATTTCTATATCCTTGCTCTGAACACGATCTGGATATACCCGGATAGAAGGACAATGTCGACTTTGTCAAAATACATCATTGGTTACCTTTTCCCGATTGAACCCGGATAGTCTTGAATGATTCCCAAATAGAAATTAAGTAACCGGATAGAGCCCGGATATACCTGTATAAGAGTTCTGTACAGTTTCTATCAGAGTTGAACATGAGGAAATTAATTTTTGTTTCCGGATCCCAAATAGGCCCCGGGTAGACCCGGATAAACATACGCTGTAGTACTTGTTTCTTTTTTCAAAGGCAAACTCTCAGATAGGTCCCGGACAGACATACACAGTAATATTTGTTTCTTTTTTTCTAAGATAGTTCCCAGATAGACACGGATAGATACTTCTTTTGAACTTAGAGAAAACGAATTCTTATTTTCGCGTCCAACATAAATCCCGGATAGACCCGGATAGGCCCGGATAAACATACATTGTACGACTTGTTTCTTTTCTCAAATGCAAACTCCCAGATAGTTCCTGGATAGACTCGTACAGACGCTTTTGTTTAATTTAGTAGAGGAAATCAATTTTGGTTTTCGTGTCCCGAATAAATCCAAGAAAGACACGGTTAAACATACACTGCTGTTTTCATGTAATTTCTGGTTCGCGTCCCGGATTGATACCGGATAGACCTAGATAGATGGTCACTTTAGTCTTTCCTAAAATACAGGATTGGTCAGGACTCTTGATAGAACCTGGATAGATCCATAAAATTTTCCGATTTTAAATAATTTCACATATATATCCCGGATAGACCCATATACAAAACTCATCCGGTTTCTATCAGGATCGTATCCGATTTTTGTCGAATCCTGTCCGGCATTTTAAAGAGGGTTATGTATTTTTCGCTTTTTACGTTTACTAAAATTTTTGAAAATTTACATGTTTGGAAAGGCATTGAGCTAACTGAACGCGCTCAAGGGAAGTAAGCAGTGTAAAGTGCCATCCTCGTTGAGTTTTAAAATGGACAGTACCTTTTAGAGAGTGTTTGAAACCAGAGCTAGCATGCACGAGCATAAATTTGCTTTTGTTTTCGAGAATCAATTTGATGTCCAGCTTAATTGCTTGTTGAATCATGTACTCCATAAATTGATCCTTTACGAAACCAGGGCTGGCCAATATGATGCACTTTACTATTTCAAAGTTAACGTGCCGCAAGATTCCCTGCATAACGTTCTCGTAAAATCGATTTAATCCCTGAAAAATATTATGGAATTTTGATTGTAGAAAAACAGTTAATTTAGTCATATTTTGCATAAAATTTCGTAAAATTACACACCTTTTCATGTTGCGAGATGTGTCCTTTTCTTTTTCGAGGTATCACTTGGTCTATTTTGGCACGCACTATGGTCATATTCGACGTTATTAAACAAATGTGCGCTATTCCCTCTTGCATTATGACGGCAGCAACGTCTGCATTCTATTTATTAAACATAAAGAAAACATTGCTACATTTAATTTTATTAATTACGTTAGGGAAACTGTCTTAGATTTTAGTATTGGTAGATATAATTTACTTGGGTTGGATCGCAAGCAGTGTCAACACGTTCTAGTGAAACAGAATCCCATTTAGGCTTTAAAAGCGTAAATTTTCGATTTTGTTCTACGTCCAGGGTATGATAAGCACCCATCTGTAAATAGTCATATTTCAAATGAAAGTCATAATATCTCATATTTCAAAATTAAACACAGTCGTTACAACCTTTCTAGATGCAATTTATTGTACTGCATTTACCTTAACATATTTATTTTCCTCAATATTTCTTCCTTTGAGTCTTAAAACACAGGCTTGAGTATCAAAATCAATACCTTCTACGCGTATTGTAAGAGTAGTTCTTACTCTATAACTGTTGGAACTTCCAGTCGATGTTTCAGTTTGAACTTTCCTGTGAAATAAATTACTTCCTTGATTAACTTTCATTTAAAAATATTAAGTTATAAAAAAATTCGGTCATTCCATTTTACAGAAGAAATGTTTACCTAATAGTTGAACAGCTAACACAGTCTCCTTCACTTATTAGGTTATAAGTATGCCACATGTCTTCTGTATTCTCAGGAATGAGAGATACACTCCTAAAGAATTATATATTTTATATTAGTTACACTATTTATTGATATTTTATTCCGAAAATATGTTCTGCATGAATGTATAATATTAACGTATGAATAAATATGGTAATAATAATGGAGACTTACCCTTCCCCCTCTTTGTCAACGTTTTTCGCTATCAGCTTCATTCTACAAAATATCTCGAGCCACTCCGTCAAAATTCACCTATTAAGAGTTGATCAGCTTTATTTAAATTACTACATATATTCAAAAAATTAAATTTCGACTGGCTTAAAAAGGGATGAAGCAGAGCCAATTTTTTTTCGTTTCCATAATTATAACTTATTCCTTATAAATAGTAATGATGGAGTTTTATGTAATATTGCACTCGCCCGCATGAAATCCTTTAAAGTCATGACTTTCAATTACATAATATGTTTTAAAATATCATAAAATCTTTTTAAATAAATTGAAATTTTTTTCAATTACTTTAATCACTTGAAATTTTTGTAGTTTTTTCAAAATTATTGTTCTTTTGAAATCCTTCTAAATCTTTCAAATCCAATGATATGCTTCTAAATTCTTTGTAATCTTTATAAATCTTTCTATATCCTGTGAATTAATTTAAAAATCCTTGTGGTGTATTGAAATCTTTCAAAATCTTAAAAATTTTGAAGTCCCTTCATATTATTTTTAATCCTTTGAAATTCCCAGAAATGCTTCATAATTTCTTGAAATATTTCGAAATCTCTTAAAATTTACCTTTATATTAAATACCTTTAAAATACAATTACCTTAAAATCTTATAAAAATCCTGACATTTCAAAAACTTCTACATCAAATGATATAAACAGTACCATTTTCAAGGTTTTTTCTTAAAATAACATCAAAATTGTAAGGCCTTCAAATTAAACTCATTCAGCTTATTTGTTTTTATAAGCGTTATTTTATCAGCCAATTTTGTGATTATTAACGATGAAGAAAAAATTGATATCCCCATTGATAAAAAAAAATACATTTATTAAAGACGAACATTTTTCAATTTCATTGGTATAACTTTATAACATAATGGGAATGGTGGCCGAATATTTCGCCACCTGGTGACAAAAATGAAAACTACAAGGAATAGGTACACTCCCTGGCGAACCGAGTGAACGGAACGGCTACTCTATAGCGTAGCCATATAGTAGCCACATAGTAGCCCTTCCGTA
>JAAAKG020146243.1:0-10708 GCA_010014905.2 Druon quercuslanigerum
TCAAATCGAATATACGAATCTGCCTCGGAGCACTCTTGGAGTGCTCCGGTGCAGATAACCGAATACGCTATTAGTTCGCTTCTTTTGTAAGTTTGAGTGTGCCTAGGGCGAGGGTCTGTAAGATCATAGGCTAGTAGTAGGGTACAGTCTTACCCTTACCATAAGTAGGGGAGTGGAAGTTCATGACCGATCATAGATGACGTTCTTCTTTGGAGTGATCATTCCCAGACGTCAGTTTATATGGGGGGAGGGGGTGCATGTGCAGATGACCTTGTAGCTAGACTTGACACGTGAGATGGTAAACCATAGTGACTACATCGCGAGGCTCGGCTGTCCTGGAGAGCTGATGGACTCTAGTCTGCGGGACCTGAACTTAGGATCTATCCTTCCAGGGGGTAATGTCAAAGCCTCCTGAAATTTCAAAGGCGCGAGTTCTCATGCTCCCAAACCATGATGTAATCGTAATTTTAAGGGTACACAGACTTTGAAAAACAAATCGAATTTATCAGGGAATTCATTATTTTCAGGAGCCTAAAGTTTTAGTTATCGCCTCTAATCTTTGTGACAATTTCTAAGCAATTTTTTGCAAAAGCGCATACGTAACTAAACTTATATGTAAGCAGTGGTGACTTTGGTTAATGACGGTTGCGAGCAAAGTGAGGCTCACGCGATGCATGCAATAAGAAGAAGGTCAGTTATAGCGGCCTCCCTCTTAATTTTCGGGTTTTATATAACCAACTGAATTGCACCACAAATGAGCTTATATGCGTTACGAACAAAAAATGGTGCGGCAAAAAACGGTAGGAATTATATCAGGTGCATCAACTTGAAGATCTCTAAATGCGCTGATATGCGGCATTAAGAAAAAATTTTGCGCCACATTGATAACCAAGTTATCAATGAACAAAGTGGGAGGAGGGGTGGCTAGCGCGATTTTTCTAAAATTATTCTGAATGTTCAAATTCATCGTAGTTATCCGTCATAATTTAAAATGCGCTCAAATGCACTACGACTTAAAATCCTGCGCAAGCTAATCAACAAAGATATTATAGGGGAGGGTGGATCGGGGCTGTGTGACGAGGTTGATAAATTTTTAAAAGTGACATTATGTATAAAATTTCGGATACAGGGTCATTCGTATTCACATTTGCTCATACGCGCAACCATAATTTTTTGCAAACTTTAAAAACTGTCTGTGATACCCAAGTTTTAAAACTTTAACCCACATTTAAATTGAACATCAGTTTTTGGAAATGATAAATCAGGTATAAAATGTAAAACCACCTGAAATAGGCAAACATCTGCCAGAAATTTATTAACGTTACTAGATAATTAATGGATGCTTGCTGATCGAAAGAGATAAACGTCAAAAATAGATTTTCAAGCAAAAAAAGGAATTCGAGGTCTATGTATATTTATGAAGCATCAACAGCTTTGAAACATAAATGTGTAAAACTACTTTAATTTCTTTACAAGAAATTTGGAAAAAAGAAATTTAAAATAAATAATAAGGTAGATACACTCGGTGAAAAATGTATTTTTTTATAAATGAAAAGATTTTAACTTGAATTTAGATTCGCTAATCCTGTAGCAGCACGAAAGTGGAAAGGAATTCGAGCAGCAAATTTTTTCCGAAGCATATGTATTCAAATCGACGAAACAAATAAGACAGCAGGAGCTGAAGATTGTCTGTACTTGAATGTTTATACGCCACTCCGTGAATTTAATTCATCATCGGTAAAAGATTTCTCGCTAAATGCGCACTTACCATGTGAATCACAATTCCCTATAATGATATATTTTTCAGAAGAACAATACTTTGCTACCAGTTATGGTATGGATACATGGGGGTGGTTTCACTTGGGGTAGCGGTAATTCATATGGTGCTAAGTACCTTTTAGACAAGGACGTAATTTTAGTCACCGTGAATTATCGATTGGCGATATTTGGATTCTTCACCACTGGAGATTCTGTTGCTCCCGGAAATTTTGGACTTAAGGACCAGGTTCTAGCATTAAAATGGGTCAAGAAACATATAAAGTCTTTTGGAGGGAATTCAAGTCGGGTGACTTTATGTGGGCATAGCGCTGGAGCTGCTAGTGTAGCTCTTCATACAATTTCTAAAGCAAGTACTGGTACGTCTGTCGTATTTTTGTTAATTAGAGTTAAAATGATAATTAATAAAAATTGAATATTTTTCTTTTTTTTCTTCATTAACTATAGAAATGAGCCAGAGTTAACACAGTAATTATTAAAAACGTTTAAATAATCCCGTGATTGATTGTATAAAATATAAAGTTCGGATAACTTGTGAAATATATATAGAAATTAGTTGTTTTTTTATTCATCCACAGGTCTATTTCAAAAATATATAATGCAAAGCGGTCCCAGTTTATTCCCTCTGGCATATCAAGAAAGGAGCAAATTTATTGGATACATAAGGGCCATATCTGAATTACTTCGTTGTCCTAGGAAAACTTCCAAAGGCCTCTTAAAGTGCATGCGACATAGAAGTCCAGAAAGTTTGTTAAAAACTATTTCTATATTCAGCACACCTTTACGCCTCTTATTATTAACTTGGACACCCACGGACGAGCTTGATTCTAAAGATTCATTTTTAACGGAGAGTCCAATAAATTTGATGGCAAAAAAACAAATCATGGATTTGCCTTTTATAAGTGGTGTCGTAACTGGTGAAGGATTTACAATAGCTATGAGTAAGTAATAATACAAATTTAAGTTAACATTTAGAAGTTCGAGTTTAAGGACAGAACTTTGTGTACCCTTTTTATGTGCACTTAGACAGTCGTGATTGTAAAAATGAAGATAATTGTAAGTTTGGGTTCTAAAAATTCGAGCAAAGTCTTTTATTGGTTCTTATTCTATTACATTTTCATTAGAGAAGGTTTTATATTCAGGTAAAATTTAACGCTGTTGCATTTTAAAAGCCCTACAAGATTATCAGAACAACTTTGAGAATTTTATTGAAAAATCAAAAATTCAAATTTTAACAGCATAAAGAATAATAAAGCATACAAAATTAAATTTTGCGGTCAAACTAAACATAATACAACAAATAATGATTTTAGTTAAAAGTTAAATCTTTGTGATGTTACCATTGATTCATTTATATATTTATTACTTAGACTTATTTATTAAAGAATAAAATTAATACTGGCTAAAGTAACAAAAAAATGGTCAAAAATTCATCATATTGTCATTACACGTCCCAAAAAAAAGTTAGGGGGAAATTTTTCAACTTAAAATTCTCTCGTCTTTAAGGGCAGTAAAATAAAAGTTTATATAAATAAATAGTATTTCTTGAGACATAACTTTAAAAGGTACCAGTGAGAATTTATATATTATTATCCTTGGGTTTGAAAATCCTCCTCAAACTTAGCAATTTGTAAGTGGGGAACAAGGAAACGGCACCTTTTGAACCATTAAATGCCTGTTTAATATATTTTTTGGGTCAAATAATCCTTATCTCTCTTATCCTTTTGGCCCATGTTATTAAAACGAATAAGTTTACCAAATTCTAAAACAAATCAATAAATATTCGCAAAGATATTACATGTGGAATCAAAAGTGACTTTTATATGGAGAA
This sequence comes from Druon quercuslanigerum, assembly GCA_010014905.2. NCBI lineage: Eukaryota > Metazoa > Arthropoda > Insecta > Hymenoptera > Cynipidae > Druon > Druon quercuslanigerum. The sequence continues at coordinate 3,608 of JAAAKG020146243.1, forward strand.
TTACCCATATTTAGAAAAATGTTTGAGTTGTTTTGGCGGAAAATTCAAAGTTTACAAAATTCGAAAATATTTCAAATAATTATTTTTAAAGAAATACGCTTTTTTTAATGAATAAAAATTTTTCTGTAAGTAGAGCTTTCAAAACTCTGATGTCTATTTTATTATTTCATCCGGTTGAAAATTTTTTTACAACCTCAAGAAATATTGAAAAATCTGGGTTTCTCTAAATATGCAAGTTACGAAAAAACTAATTGCATCACTCTATTCTACGATAAAGAAAATAATATTCAGGTATTGGGCCTTTTTTTCTTACCCTAGTTTATTATGTGAATAGTTTGACTTAATGCGGTAGCACTATATGTTTCTTTTGACTGTATAAAAAATTGAATGGAAAAAATTGGTTTATTGTATAAATTTCATGACACTTTCCATGTAAAATCAAATTCTGCAATTAGTTTTTCTGTGGCTGACATATTTACAAATAATATCAAGATTGTTTATCACTTTCGGAAATAATATAAAAAGGGGATCTGATAGAGGAAAACGGACATTGAGTTTGCATTCAGTACATCAAAAAACTGGAGGGACAGGGTCCTTTTTCCCGCCCACAACAAAGTTATTTTTCGATGCGTTCTTTTTAATCATTTGATTGATTAATTATTATTTGTTATATTTAAAATAAAAATTGTCGTCGCCTTTTTCTCTACAAACATAAGAAAATGGCACCCTTATTTGTTCGGTACTGAGACTGAATACATTTCGTCGTATTTAAAAACAGTACCTACACGAAAAAAATATGGAACCAAATAGTTGTCTAGTTTCGAAACTGATTATTGCCAAAAATTTGTGAGAATAGAAAAGTGTGTCACATAGGACGAACAAATAACAAAAGACGGATCGCGCCGATCTTATTGACTGTAGTAGCCACTCTCTCCGCGCTTTGGGACTGATTCGGCCCCATGCTCGGAAGAAACTGCTACCATCGCTACTATACTATACTATACTATGGTATACTCTCTAGCTCAGCGAGGCGACTCCGTTCTGCCGAGAATGGGACTGATTCGGTCCCATGCTCCGCAGAAACAGCTACCATCGCTACTATCTGTTTGGGTCATATGTACAACTAAAATGGGAATTTATTCTTACTAATTTGCTTTTAATATTAAACTTAAATTGGGATCAAATGATTCCTGCACTCCTATTGGGATATTACAGTTCCATACTTTTTTCCGTGTACAATTATTGACTTTTGTGTAATACTGCACATCATATGTACTTCATATTTAATCCACGTACGTATTCGAGGTGTGACCTTGCAAGTTCCGATCTTGAAGTCGTCGATATGATATCCACTTTTTTTATTACACCAAAAAATCATGAACAATCTTGATATTATTTTTAAATATGTGAGACACAGAAAAACTAGTTGAACCATTTGATTCTAAGAGAAATGCATCATAAAATTTGTATAATAAAGAAAGTTTTTTTATCTAATGTTTGTATAGTGTAAGGGCACGCACAGTAGTGCGAATCCTGATACCAAATTTATTTATACAATTTACATAAAAAATTGGAACAAGAAAAAAAATACAATACCTGGATTTTATTTTACTTTTTCCGTAGCATCAATTGGTGCAATTAGATTTTCCCTAACTTATATATTCACAAAGACCCAGATTTTTACCTATTTTTTGAGGTTGTACAAAAATATAGTTCTGCTGGAATAAAATTTACATTAGAGGCAGCTTCGGAATCAGCCCTACAATAGAGTGTTAAAAAGATAAATTGCAGAAAAATTATCATTCTTTTCTAATCCCGATTTCGTGTTGAAAAAATTATTTGAAATATTTCAGAATTTTGTCCAATTTAAATTTGCCGCCAAAACAACTAGAACATTTTTTTATACATGCATCCTAACGTGCCTTCTGATATCAGTTTTTTTCGTTTAAAAGTAAAAAATATGCACAAAGAAAAAAAACATTTAAAAAATTATATCATTATGGGTAGTAGGGTTAGTATACAAGTACACGACAGTAACAATAATTGTGATTTTTACTACAGGTACAGAAATAAGTATAATATATAATAATATATAAATTAATATTGTTGAGATCATTTTAAAATACAACACTAATAAAAATTTTAACATATTTTGGTAAAATGAACGTTCGTTAGTTAAAATTGGTCAATTGCTATCATTATTAAACTCAATGATATGTAGTAAAGCTCAAATTTATCTCCAGTTTAAAAAATGATAATGTGACAATATATTTGATTCTATTTAGTTCTTTGATCTATTAATGGCTAAACCCAAATTTTGTTTTTCTTCGTTAGAAAACATAATTTAAAAAATAAAAAACAAAAGAAAAATTAAAAAATGAAAATGAATAAATTTAGCGAATGATAAATGGGATGAAAGGAGTTAAAAAATAAACAAGTTAAAGTACGATATATAAATGTATAGAGTTACGAGAAAGAGAAAAATGGTAAAATAGTATAAGAGTTGTTAGATTTTTTCATAGGATGTGCATGATAAATGTGATGAATAGCAATAAAGTTTGACAAAAATTTGTAATAAAAACATGACCAGATCAAATTAGATCCAAGGCGATACAAATCCAGACAATATAAAAAATTATCGTCTGCGTCTTCTTAATGGCAAAACCAAATGATGACATAGATTTTGATCGACTTTTTATCATTTCTGCATCTTCGTCTTCATTCCTGTTCCAATATTTCTTTTTCCTGTTATCACTTTTCAATTATTTTTTCTGCAATTAAGACAAAAAAATACATATTTGACATTTTGATTCTAGATAGAAATTCCATTGATGAAGTATACACTCTTTACAGTCCCAACATAGATTCAATCATCGATGTTCTTGGTGCTAACTACGATGAATCTTTAAACTTAAAAAAATTCAGATCAGCAGTGAAACGTTTTTATTTTAAGAATTCCCGCACTTCCGTTAGCAAACTTGCGGTAAGTAATAAAATATCATAATATCCTTAAATCTTCATAACATTTAAGAGATTTTTGTAAATGAAGTTTCCTCATTCTAAACAAAATTTTTTTCTCAGTTTGTTGAAAGTGTCATCAGATTTATCAGTGATGGTTTTTTCTTTCATCCTCAAATGGCAATGTTGGAAATGGTTACGTCAAAAATAAAGAGTCCAAACTATTTTTATCATTTTGCATATCGGGGTCCACTCAGTATTTTTTCTAATCTTGCAAACAACACCCTCGATGTTGGTCACGGTGATGAACTAATGTACCTTTTTAATTTATCAATATTTGGTACTACAATATCAGATTTAAATTTAACTGATACACAAATATCAGTAAGTGAGAAGATGGTGGATATGTGGACATCGTTTGCTATAGATGCGTAAGTGCATAGTAAACTATTATTTTTGATTCTTAACTATTTTATTACAAGAACTGTTAAAAATATTTTTGATTTAAAACACACTTGAAATTCATTGTAAAATTACAGTAAAATTATATTACTATATTGAAAATTCACCAAATAAATTTTGTACAGTGAGTTTCGCTTTGTATGAATATATAGTAAATATTCTTCAACTTTTTGTTTATTATTACATTATTTATCTATAAAATTATCAGTCATTGCTACTATATCTGCTGAATAATATATTCTATGATATTTTATTGTAAAATTATAGGAAACCAACATCAAGATTATTAAATGATTCTAATATGTGGTTGCCATATACTACACAAAATGTGGATCATCTTCAAATTGGTAATATTGACCCTGATGACGATCCTACTATATCAATGTCTAATACATTATACAACGATCGTATTCAATTTTGGAAAGAAAATTGTCCTATTATAAAAACTTAAATATTGCCAATTATACATTCTGTCTCAGATAAATGCTTCTATGTTTATTCAGACCAATACCTAGAATAAAAATCCAGTTTTATAAATGATTCATTTTTTCAAGTAGGTGACTAGAAAAGATCCTCTACATAAATAAAAAGTAATAATCAAAAATTGAAGAAACAACAAAATAAGGATTATTAAAGTGTACTTTTTATTTATGCAGTGGATCTTTTTTAGTCACCTACTTGAGAAATGATGAATACGCTATACATTTTCAGCTTGATAAAAAAATGCAGTGAAGTCAATAATTTCATATTTTATGCACGAGGCTAAATTTGCTAAACATATTTTTTTAGATTTTTTTCTTGTTCTCAGCGATATCCGGAGATAGCCACTTTTATTAATATTTATTCTTTAAGTTTACGACTTAACCCCTTTGAGAAAAAATATTTACGTTGTCTTCGACAATTAATCTATAGTTCGAGTCTATTGGTTTTGCAAGATTTAAATTTAGTGACAGTACCTTCGCAACCGTTTGCTAATAAACAGAAGGTGTCGCGTTTACCGTTGTAAAAACGTAAAATAATCTAATAAATAAGTTTTTGGGTATGATTCCCATTAAAAAGACTGAAGGAGCCTGTTGTTTACAATCCGTACAAAGTTATCAGTGCTAGTATTACACATATTCTCATTGGATTTTCAAATGTTTCCGCCATTACTGTATTATCTTGAAATATCTTTCCGATTCTAGTTAATAAGTTCTAATTTATAATTATAGAGACTACTGAACGAAGCTTTAGAAATTTACCCGACTGCATTTAATAAATCTCTGCGAGTACGATATTATAGTTCTAGTCAATGGAAGAAGGTTTCGCATATTTGTAAAAACCGATTTCCGAAGTTTTGCGTGTCTATAACCAGGATCAGTTTTTAGGCCTTGTAGTAGAAATTGGTTTTACCAAGGTTTTTGGCGAAAATAGTTTCAAAGATTAATGTGGTCAGAAATGCGGTAGAAAATATTCTCAATTGATTCCTGGACACCATATTCCATTAACTTTATTCCAGGAAATTCTCCCTATAGACACAGAAAATTGCCGTTCCTCTAAAGTACACCAAAATCGATGTTAAATTGATTTGCAAAAAATTTGAGCCACACAGATTTATTATAAGAATCTAGCAGAAAATCATAATTTAAAGACTGATTTTTCTCATTCAGAGCAACGATAAGTGTTGTCTATAAACCGGCAATCACTCAATCCGTCAGTCAATAGATTTCCTCCCAATTTCCGATGAGTATTAGTATCTTGCAATAAAAATTGTACTTTCTGTAGTATAATTACCAAATCTGAGGTCATTCAAAACCGATATGACATTCAAACCACCAAAGCCGGGATGTAAAAACTAAGTAGTGACCGTTTGCATCGAAATTGATGCCTGGCCCCGTTCGAAGAAATTTCCTATAGACTTTCTGCATTCAACGAAGTAAATATAGCTGGTGGTCGAAGTGAAAACACCTACTATCGGCAAAAAAATTCGACTCCTCTGGGTTTGACGTTGGAAAAGTTAGGGGAAAGAAATTCGTAGCTTAATGAAAGACGAATCGTTTTAAAGGTGAAAATGTTGTACGTTAATGAGCCGAAAAGTAATGTTGTACAAAATTTTTTGTAGCTTGCAGATCTGAAAATTGGATAAAAAGTAAGGAAATTTGACCGCTTTTAAACACAGTGAACTCTGGAGCATAGTTTTTTCTTGAAAAAATAATAGGAAAAATCTAAAAAAATTCATGGTGGTACTTTGAACATTTCTGAACAGATGGCCATCAAAAAGATTGCAAAATATAAATAATTGTTAGTTTTTTGTGCATAATTATGTAACTAAACTATCTTCGGATCTACTGAAAATAACAAAGTGATTTAAATTGGAGGTAGTTACTTGGACTATCTGTAATAACTTCCGATTTGAAAAAAGTATATGCTTCTTGTTGTCTTCGTGCAAATTGCGATATAGGAAGTCAGTTTTTATACGGGAAAGCAACTGCCCGAAACCAGCATGGTGCCGTTTTTTTAGGGCATCGTATTGGGTTTTCCTCAATACGTGCTTCCAAAACCTCGCCACCAGGCTTTGACCTGGGCTGTGCCTCTTAAACTGTGAAGTCCCCCGAACCTTAATTTACGTTTTCATTCACGAAATGAAAGTAGTATGAAAAGTATGATGATATTATTTTTTTTTATAAACAATTATAATCAGTACAGTGTGCGTACGGGTAATTCTCGTTTTCTATATTTTTCTTCATGATTCTTTATTTTAGTTAACAATTTATCTGTTTTTTATTGTCTTCATTAAAACTTTTTTTTCGCAAATATGTTTTTTTAGGATTCGTCATTTTAGTTCTTAAGTGATCCCTTTTTTTCATCTCTGTAGTTACAATTTCTATTCAAAAATTGATATTTTCTAGTTGAAAATGTAACTTTGACTGTCTGAAAATTAATCCTTTATGTTCAACATGTTAATTTATTAATCTGCTTTGTTTGATGATTTCACCATTTTATTGTAAATTTTGTTGTTAAAATTAACAGTTTTCTGCAAAAGTAAAATCTTTTTTTTTTGTTCAAAAGTAAAGTAGTACATGCTGTATTGTCAAGAAATGTTTCAGCGTTGCAAACTCAAGTAATTGGTTAAAATTAAAAAGATTGTTTGCATTAATTAATTCTTCTTTCGTTGAAAATTCATTGAGTAAAAAACTTCATATTTTTGCGGTGACAATTGAACTGATTTATAAAAAAATCATGTTCTTGGAATCAGAGTTGTACAATTTTTTAGTGAATGTAAGTATTATTTTTAAATTATCTGCTTAATTACTTTAAAACTTAAGCAATTAATATAAAAATATAAGTATTTTATATGAAATTAATATTAACATTGACATAACATGTAAAAAGATAATATTTTGAGGGTCAAAATATGACTGTTTCGAAAATAATTCTTCCTTTCAACTTCAAAATTGCCCAATTTTGTTTAAAATTGCTCTATTTTTTTTAAAAAGGGTATTTTCGTCTGTATAAAATTCATTTTTTTGGTGAATAAATTGGCTTTTACTCTTCCAGATTACTTTTTCATAAGTTTGCACATGTTTTGAAGTCTCCTGAATCAGAACTTGTTAAAATCTTTTACACACGGAGAAAAAAATCTAGTTAGACCTACTAAAAATCTAGTTAATGTAACTACTTGGCGTAGTAAAATATGGTCAA